>JARKHS020026330.1:0-58468 GCA_030143305.2 Amblyomma americanum | reverse complement strand
GTGGCGTGCTCTGCAAGTGCGCTAGAAACGACTGTCTTGTTTGCCATGTCGTTACCGATCTCCCACATGTAAACATGGCCGCACCCAGAGCAGGGAATCTTGTACACAACATCTGGAAAGTTTCTTCCTCCGAATTTGTCCTTCACGTTTACCAGCTCGTGTCATAACCTGCGGATGGGAACGTTGGCAACCGGTACGTCGTACAGTCGTCCACATACCTGTCTACAGCACTCGAGCGGCGCGCTCTGTTGGGCTTTTATAACTACCGCCCTTGCCTGGCGGTCCAAATTTAAGGGCATAAAAAGCTAAACACTATTCATGCGAATGTGCATACACGATGAGGTCTCGTTGCGAGCCCTAGGCCACTCGTAAATGACACAAGTGAACTCACCGGTGCGCCACTCGAGCGCTCTATAGACAAGTGTGTCGACGACTGTACGTGCGCAGGACACGTTTCAGCGCTTCGCTTATGCCAGGTACATATGGCATGACGACACTTGGTTGGCAGTGGCTGCAGACCGAGCGACGCTCCCCGAAATCCACAATTTCTTGGGATAGCTGCAACCTGTCAACTCGCGGCACACTTGTATCTTGAGGTCTTGAGCAGATTTCCTGGGATCCTTATATGAGCGAGGCCACAACAGCGCGTTTTTAGCAGGCCGGGTTCACTGAGTTGAAATGCACGTGCGTTCCCGTGTGAGTGTTCTTTCTAAACACTTGTAACTAATTGCGGCGGCCATCTCACTTGACTGAGACGTCCAAAAAAAGCAGATGGTTGGCAACCCTCACCTCGACAGTGAACTTAATGGCCTCTGCCATGCTGTTTATGTGCACCGTGAAGGTGGCGAGGACGTCCTTCTGGATGATGCAAAAACAATAATCAATGCACCGCGGGAACACTCAAGTCCGGGGTTGGAAAGAAGCCAGAGCCCGGTTTTTTGTGGCTTCCATGATCAAGTTGGCGGCCGTGACAGAAATGAAAACGCCCATTACAATTCCGTCAACCTACTTGTAGAACGTGCCTCGAAAGATGAAGTGCACGTTTTAGATGAAAAATTTCAACAGCCTCAATAAGCACAGCGCCATCAAAGGTGGTGTTTCGGCGAGCTTCTCGCCACTCTAAAGGGCAACTACACATACATCCACCTCCAGATCCACAGGGACGCTGGTGAGTAGACTTGACGTCGAAAGACCCCATGAAATTGTCGTCGTCCAACGCGACGCTATGGACCTTTTCAGTGAACTCGTACGAGCACCGTATAAATGTGGATAATATTCCAGCCAGCGGCTAAAGACACGGTGAAGGTAGCCCGACAGCTGGCACAGAGGCCCTAACGAGTAAAGTCTTCTATCGTCCGTCCATAGGGACGTCCCTCTTCTGGATTCTCGCCACGCCACATAAAGCAGGTGCGGACCCATTGTGGCAGAGAAACCTGTAGAACAGTAACTTGCGCTGTCGTGGCTCGAAGCGGAAAATGTCGGCATGAAGTCTTTGCAGCTCTCGTTCTACGTACCTTAAACGTAGGGACATTAGATAATAAATTTCTGGCATCATTATGATGTAATCATGGTCAGTCCTCACTAACTATTCAGAAAGCAAACAGGTGCTATGTTTTTACGTTAGACCAACATCATAATTTCTTGATGCGTTTTTGCAGTAACTTTCCTGATGGAAAAAACAAGTTTTTTAGCTCAACTTAAGATGCATAGATGAATCAGAGCGTTATCATATTCATGAACCGCTAAGATAATTTTTTTTCGATTTCTCGTGCTGTAATGACAGACGTAAACCAACAGAACTTCGCAGATAAATCCCTTGATTTGCTCCTGTCAAAAATTGCATGCATGACGCCAAAATTCGTCTTATTAACAACTTCCCCTAACACTTGCTTCGTACGTTTTAATAGGAGTATACAAGCGTGAGCTCGGGGTATGATTGCATACGAAACAGTTCCAATCACGTGAGCGTATCGGGGCGGCATGTATTTTCCGAGCATTGTAATGCTCTATTCTCGATCGTATCACTTGCTCCTTTCCGAAGGTCGATGGAAGCTGTCTGATGTAATGACTGGCGTCTCTGGTCCTGGGCTGTTTCATGTTTTAGCAAAATTTCCATATAAAAGAGTTTAATTGATGGATGCTTAAGCTACGTGCAAGAGAGAATTACCGAAGCGTTTCTGCATGATGTTAAAAACTTGTTAGTAAAAAATGGACAAAACAATAGTTTGCATGCATCATAAGTCATTCAGCAATGCATCAGGATTTCAAAGATGTATGCATCACAAATTAATGAAAATATAAACAATAATAAACACATCACGTCGTAGTCAGAAACTGTGGCCAGTATTAATCAGCAATGCATCAGAAACTCACCTCAGAATTCACCAGTGGTACTTGACGAGCGTTATGTCTAAAGTCGCTGATTTCTTTATCTGAACTCATCAAACATTTTGTAAGGAACGTGTTCTTGTTTTTCCGAGTTCCTACAAAAGTTGTTGACTGCATTGTGCTGCCCATGAGGCATATGGGCGGGCTTTCGGCGTGGAAGTTTAGTAAGAATGCTCACTGCTCGGGTTCGAGCCTCATCACGGCGACTGCGGTCAACTTGGCCAATTGCACGTTCGACACCACAGATTATTTTTCTTGTGTCCGGCGCAGGTTCCGCGTCGAAGTTTAATCCAAGCTCAAGCAGGGCTAGCTCGGATTGAGTAGGCTTGTAGGAAGGAAGATTGTGGACTATCGAGCTCGTGCGGTCATAAGGAAAATTCTGAGGGCACTTAAGTCTGCTTTCGTGGAGGAATGCGACAGTATATAACTTACTCGGACGCGGGTTTTTCCACGACGGCAGTACGCGATTTAATTATTTTTTATTTTTGTAATTGTAATTTTTTCTTACCTTATTTATCTTTTTATTTTTATTTCGTTTACTTTTAAATTTTCTTGTTTTAAATGTTTTCTTTCACTTTATTTTACTTTTCACGTCCAGGTTCTTTGTCGAAGTCCGTGGCTTTTGTGTCCTCGAAGTGTAATTAAGTAATTCCAATTCATTAACCAAATGTTTCCCACAGAAAGGCCTCATCACGCACTATCTAGCACAACCAAACTTTTGTGCATTTATCTTCACAGAACAACGTAATCATGCGGCGAAATTTTTGCTGACACAAAACACGGTGACGGGACATAACCAAACTGATTCTTTCGCATTAATAAACAGAGCTGGCTTCTTCCCGGCGGGGCATCAACCTCATCTTGTTCCTGTGAGCCGCCTCTCGTTGGCGGGACTGAAGGCTGACTTTGTAAATGACATGAAAGACATGAAGGACGAACTAAGAAAAGGAAAATTTCTGGGCGTAGTGTACAAGATTCTCTGCGCTGGGTGCGACCACGTTTACATAGGCGAGAGCCGGAATTTTGAAAGGCGTTTGAAAGTACTCCTGAGCGCCGTGGAAAACAACAATGTCATTTCTAACGCACTTGTGGAGCACGCCATATCGTGAAAACATGATATCTGTTGGGGAGAGGCTTCTGTCATCGCAAATGAAAGGAACGGCCTTTCACGCCAAGATCTCGAATCTTTGGAGACAAAAACCATGGGAAAAAATGCTAGATCGCAAAGACGGCAATCTCCCGCCCATGCATTCAAGATGCCTCAGAAGATTATTGAAACGTACTTAAGCGTCGCTTCTCACGCCTAGTATTTAGTGAAGAAGGCTTCTGCGTGGAAGCCGAAACGCCTGCTTTTCACCCAAACCATTGGTCAGCTCTTCTTTTGTTGTTGTTGTCGTTGTTGTTGTTGTTGTCGTCGTCGTCGTCGTCGTCGTCGTCGTCGTCGTCGTCGTCGTCGTCGTCGTCGTTGTTGTTGTTGTTGTTGTTGTTGTTGTTGTTGTTGTTGTTGTTGTTGTTGTTGTTGTTGTTGTTGTTGTTGTTGTTGTTGTTGTTGTTGTTGTTGTTGTTGTTGTTGTTGTTGTTGTTAAAGCCAAAAAATCTCCCACTCTTAAAGCGTATCATAGTAGTGTAGTTGCTCAGCGTTCGATTCTTGGCCTTGCGAGAACCTTCTTATGCTACTGCCGGAGGCTGGAATCTCGTCAGAGTAACGCTCATTTACTAGAACACAAACCCGCTTAACTCAGCTGTACACTTTGCTGGGTGGACGGAGATGGTGTAAATGTACATGCGGGATTAGCCTTACAAGTGGCCTGTCGGCAATCGCTCCACCTGAGCCATTAAATTAAGTGACTGCGTTTCTACCATTGTTCCATAAGGCCAGTGTCTTCTAAAGACTGCAGTAGTATGCGACACTTATCGTGACACAATAGGTACATTATTTTTTAGCCTTTGTTATTTGAACAGGCATCATGCATGTTCTTCTGCATGCAGGAACAGAGGCTTAAAGGCTAGAGGACCCTGACGAAATTTCTAATACACCCTGTCATTTTGACACTTCAAACGTGAAAGGTCGCCTTGTAACCAATGTGCCAGTTTGACCCTATTTGCTTCGATTCGTTCGGAACAATGCCTCACACACTAAATGCGTATTTTCATAATTTCCCTGTATCAGACTCTGATATCGCAAAGGCGTGACAGACGCGAGTATTAGAAAGGTGTGAAAGTCAGCGCAGACGGCGAAAAGACGGTCATGCTGTAGAGGTACTGTCCGGACCTTCCAGGTGTGCCGTCGCCGCGTCTGTTGGAAAAGCAAAAGTGATGTTACGGCTTGGAGCTAACGATAATGCTCCGCGTGAATGTTATATAGGGCAGCAAAGTATCCAGGACGCCTGAACGGGAACCGAAGTCCTCTTTTATTAGTCGGTGGCTCAGGACCATACTTCTTGACGAGCACGTCGGACCCACATGCATGTGTGCTAGTGAAAAGTAGTACTAGGCAGGACAATCATATGTGCGTTATATCGCCTTTCGTGGCTCCTGGGGCTTTTGTTTCCCAAAGTGAAATGTAACTCATAATGCCTTGTAACACGCGAGACAATCGGTAAAATTACGTGCACGGCGTAATCAGCGCCCATCACACAGTAATGGCCGTCACCCACTCTATATTCTGAGCAAGGAGAGAAAAACGGGTTCATGGGGTCTTATTTAGCATATCTGAATGCTGAAAAGCAGCACGCAAGACAATCTCTTTCTCACAGAAATCTCTATAAAACAATCAAATGAGTTCTACTGCACACGCTCGAAGTATAGGACCTAAAACCAAGTTCTTAAAAGTTTTCAAAGCATTTTTCGCTGGACGTCAAAGAAAGCATTGAACAAAAATACGCGCGAAGATTGCTTCAAATGCAACTGAAATTTAGCTAAAGGTCGCTAGCACTAGCCTTCCTCTTCGGCAGCTTCTTTTCGACGCTTTTGATTACATCGCCTAAGCAGCAGGACTGTTTTTCTTTTAATGTGTCTTTAGGCTTCATTTCAGTTTTAAATTTTTTGAAAGGGACACTGACACCACCTTTATTAATTTTTCTGAGTAAAAATTGATTTTATGGCTCTCTCTGACTACGTTGATGTATGTCATGCAGAAAAAGCCATATTCGCTCCTCAGAATTTTGAATTTAAAGTTTTCCCTGCGACTATGTTCGAACACGCGACCTCAAAACAGGAAATGACCCCATGATCACTGTTTAGTATTTAATTACTAATCCAACCTCTGATATCCGCATAAAGACACCTTGAAGCATCGCGGTTTGCTTGCGAAAACGGCCGGTGGTTGCGACACATGCACTGCATTTTTTCCCTTTTCTAGTTTATTAAATGCTGTGTTCAATAAAATTAAAGCTTTTTACCTTAGCAAGCGGTGGTCTACTGGCACAGACCAAATTCAGTTTGTACTCATTGCTCCTTGAAAACCATGTGGCAGAAGTGTTTTCTTTTTAGGCTTGTATCTCACGATAAACGGCTGAATTTCTTTATTATCAACAAGAAATGAAAACGGTGCCTGCAATAGTACCAAGATAATCAAGGTGTTACACGAGCTGTGTTTCGAGTGTAGAACCATGGCCTGCGCACTTCGCCACTGTGCGGGATGTTCCTTCCAGTGGGAGTTTTTTTTTTTTTTTCGTCAGGAGCAATAGATGACCTTCGTGTATAGGGGGAAATCGTACGTGGAGCTCGACATTTAGCCCCTGGGCACCGAGGTGAATTCTGCCGTTTATGTGTGCGTGAGAAGGGGGGGATCCTTTGCTCACCTGTTAGGGCGGGGCGCTTTTTAGCTTCAAGTATGGATAGCAATATTGACACGGAGAATTGCTATAATGTGCCTGAGCGGTTATTCCTGAGACCTAGAGGTAGTGCTCAATGAATTCTGAGTCCTGAACTGAAAATTTTTATTTCTTAGCTGGGAAATACAAGAATGGTTGCATTACGCTGAAAGTCTAGGAAGCCGCCTTTCTTCGCAGGCCATCCCTTTTCGATATTTTGACCATCACTTTAGCGGCGATGGGCGTCCGTCACTGGTGCACATCGTTCTTTGCATATCGTCACGAGCGGACGTGTTCTGTCTCGCTAATCTCATCGCGCCATTGGGCATCCGGTCGTTTTTCTCGTCTGAAGAAGAGGTCGACCATTGATGCGCCATTACTGCCGTCAAAAGCCATCCTGCTTATTTTACGGTGAATTGGACCCGGGGAAGAACTGCGCCGCCCTTGGTGGAGACCATATCGAAAACTGACGTGCTCCGCAGGAAAATAGCACTCGAAATTTTTATTCCGGTGCACGTTTCGTCATCGATGTTACTTAACAAAAGGTTATACTCCACGAGAAATTATTTGTCCACGAACTCTAGGAAAAGCACGTGTCTTTGTTGCCTAACCCTTCGCGGCATGACGACTTCGACTTGTGGACGCGACTTTGCAGACGCTGTATTTTTTTTTTCCATAGCGCCTAGCGCTGTTTTGACGAGGCGAGCGATACTGGCAACGTTTTTAATTCCTGCTTGACAAAATGAATGGATGATTTAGAATGTTCAAAGAAGAAGCGCTTGCCCAGAATGAGAAATAAAGATTGACGGCGCAATCGTCTTACGCCGCGCATAGAAAGTCCTGTCTGGTCCGTCGTTCTCTGACGCGGTGGGGTGTTTTACTAAAAGACATCGTAGCTGAGTCAGGGGCGAATTTTTCCTGGAAACAAAACATGTTCTACGCCATTTCTTTTAAAAAAAAAAACGTCGCAGAAATTCGTGGTTCAAATATCACCGCCTCACGCAACTTCTCCCCACCCCCCACCACCCCCTAAGAATGACCAATATATCCGCCCTTGCGCTCAATTTTCGCCCTGGAATCAGCTTCGAATGATAAGGAAAATAATTATTAGAGCGCAAACGTATTTGATACGAGGATAAGGTCGAAATTTCGTGAGCGTGCAGCTGTGTGGCATGTCTGAATTTATGTCTCAAATCGGGAAATAGGAAGTTTTTGTGATACAGGGAGTTCTATATACACACACAAATTTCCAGATTTTCTTGGTTATAGAAATTCTGGTCCGAAAGCGCTACAGCAGCTGCCAAATACAGCTCTTGTTTTCACTTCGCTGCTTGTGCTTTTCAGATCTCACGAATGGTTGTACACAAGGCAATTATGACGACAGCAAATGTTATCCCCCAGCGGGAGGATGTCCAAAAGATGGTGGAGGCCCACTTCAAGAGGTGTGGTTTCGGGACGGGAGTGACGAGAGGACATGTTACAGTGTTTCAACGTCTGGTTGCAACGGCCACGGCCTCAAAACGCTAGCGGACTGCTATGCGTACTGTATTAGTGAATAAAAGCCAGATGAAGATCCTCTCTGTGGCGAGAAATAGCAAATGCCCTTAAAACTAATGCCTGTCATCTGCTAAAGAAAATTTTAGGGTTCAATGCGGAGAACACATTGATTCTCCTGCAACGGTGCACACTTAAGTCGGACACAACCTAAGGACGAGGCGGCAAATGCCCCTCAAAGGAAGTCCTCCAGTAAATGGCGTGGACCTATTGTCATTACGTCGAGATTAATCCATTATTCGGGGCTAAACCACCTTGAACCAGCCAGCCACTGTGATGTCATGCTTCCAGTACGTAGTGAGAGCCAGTCGACGCCATTGTCTGGGCGGTCTCTTTTGTGGGGCGTCTTCCGCTTCGTTCTTTAGCTGTACCCGGCTATTGTACTGTTTTTATCTAATTAGGACTGGCATAATCGTCAAACGTACTTTATCATCATCTCAAATGTTCGCATGCTGCAAGGCACAACTAACCTGAGATGTATAGAAGATTTTATCCGGAAGACAAATAATTTTCAGAAAACAGTTTTACAAAATATAATGATTCTTCTTTCGTGATCATGGCGGCCGCCGGTGGGTAACGATGCAGAACTGGTGAGGTAATCTATATCAGCTGAGTAATCAACTGTCATCTGCCAATATATGCTTTATTTGCAGGATTCAAGCATTTCTTTGTTATTAGTAAACTGAAGCCTGCCATAAGTGCAACCAATATGGATCATTAGAGGCATGGCACTTATAGAGCCGAACGACCCGATGCGACACATGGCATGGGCTGTGAGGGACACTGTATTAGAAGGCACCGGATTGATTTCGGCCACCTTGGAGTACGCTGGCATCGCCACTTAAAATGCGCTAACAGCACTCGAGCGTTTCTGCACTTGACCCAGAATTTAAATACGGCCGCTGCGGCCGGAATTTAATCCGGCGACCTTTAGTTCAGAACATGGAACAAGCGTGTCTCTCTTTCGTCCTTGTTGCTTCGCGCTGCCGCTTTCGGTGATGGTTCACCAAATAGCCCGCTCCAAGATATTGAGTTCAGAGCCGAACACGGCACTGAGCCACCGCGCCGGGTGGACGTTAAGCTGTGGAAAATGTTCTTTTTTTTTATTATTCAACGTTATGGGCTAGCAATTTTTCCGCCGCTCTCTGCTCTCCGGAAGCATGAAAAAGGCGCTTGGCTGTCGAGAAGCGCGCGTAGCCCCGTTCATATGCGTTTCATGAGTGCGAAGAGCCGTACCTAGCGGGCTGGTGGCGAAGAAAATTAGTTTTTTCCAACTCCTAATAATTGATACTGGGCTTACTGATTCCAGCTTCAAATTCTTAATAACAAACAAACGTCTGACTGCTGTAATTAAAAAGTTTATTACCATATTTCGGTTAATTGCCATCCTAATTATCGTATATCACCAGTTTTCTGACGTGCGCCACCACCGACACAACATGACTACGAAGGAACATTCACTTTATTATGGAACCCGAATTTAAAAAAAATAAATCCTTCCCGAGAACACCGGGGATATACTCCAGCCGTTACAGAGCACGTCGCTGCTCCAAACATGTAAACGTGCCCCTTCCATCCCCCCACCTCACAAACGCCACGCTGAGCGCAACAGTTGCATCACTGCATACCTAGTGCAGCTCTCACTGAACGGTGTTAGAACAGTTAAAAAGAAAGAACAGTTATTCTTTTTTTGTGCTTTTGGCTGTTGTCTGACGTTTGCATTTTGTAACGCTGTACTTCAGACGCAGTTGCGTAAGGAGCGTATTCAGTTACGTTACATCATCATGTTTTACAGATGTAACCGTTAACAGCTATAGAAAAAAAAACGCTACAGCCAATGGCAACTAGATTAGAAACCTTTTTAGTGCACCTTGCAATTTTTGTCCTTTTGTTCTTTCTCATTCTTGAGTCTACTCTTAACTCTACGCAGATACCACACACATCAGTAGAGGCTTTTTCAGAAGTAGAGCTCATTAATTCAAAATCCTTGAATAGCTCGTCGACATGAAAACCCAGCGCCGCTGAAAACCTGGCGGCGTTACAAAACTTACGATTGGTCGAAATGGTGTGACGTCATAAAAAGCGGGGGAAAATACGAAATAATAACTAATAATAGTACAGGTTCTTACAACAACAATAACTACAAGTGAATAAATGAAATTATAATAGGACTGTAATAGAGTGAAATATAACTGGAATAGAGCTAGAATGAAAGCAGAATAGAATTTAAATATAACAGCAATGTTTTCGCATTGCGCGCACTTAAGTCCCTTAAGTGCTCCCGGTAATTTTTATCGGGTCAAACCTCAGCAGTTTCCTCGAGGCTCCCCGTTAACAGGCGTTGTCATAAAACGTGCCTAGAAAAGGCAGTCACATAGAAAGCGGGAATGCGTTCCACGGGACATGTTAACAAGGATCCAGACGCGTTACTTTTCTCCACCGTCGCAACAGAAGACGAGAGAACGCTTGCGCACTTCCGCACTGCTTTTGCAGCACTTGAGGTGACACACTCTTGCGCAGCGCATTACCAGCGACAAGAAAGCGCTAACGCAAAGCTCTTCGGTTCGGTGCCATATTCTTCATTCATCCCTTTCCTTCGTGGGTGCTGCTCCAAGAAACATCTTAAATTGGAAGCGTCTGGAATGCGTTTGGAAGATACCAAAGAGACAGCCAGTTTTTTTTTTACGTTGCAATTTTCAGGGCAGTATTTGAGCTTTGTATGGATACAGAAACTGCGACTGGTTGGTACTCTTTGAAATGTTTTCTTCAAAGGTACTGCGAAAGAAACAGAAAGCCGACTGCGTTTCATTCACAGCGCGCGGCATTGTCAGTCGGAACGGTTTTCACTTCGCTTGCTATCTGACCGCAAGGTGCGTGTCATTCTAAAGCAAGGGCAGGTCCGGATGTTTACATTACGAGCTCTGTACTGTTTGCTTGGAGGAACAGTGACCTTGGAGGTGGTTCCCGGACTAAGAGGGCCAGCTGCACTTTAAAGCGGTTCTGGTAGGGGCAGAATGATGAACGAGGAAGGAGCGGTCTTTGGCCGTCGAGTCCATCATGCAGTTATTAGATGATTCCTCCGCCGGCTGTCGAGGTGGTCGGACGTGCGTCCGACGAGCTCCGACGACAACGGGGGCGACGCAGCACCCAGGACTCTGGATGCGTAGAAACTGTCTGGAATCACCGACCAAGGAAGCTCCATCATCGGACGCACCGATATTCACAAGGTGGGACCAAGTTATCTTCATTTTCGAGGCTTGCGGAACCCCACGTGTAGCAAGCGGAGTTAAGCCTAACGAGGCTTAGGTCGGCGAAGGAAGGAACCGATGCCTAAGGGCCTCCAGCAGGCGACTCTAAGAGAAATGGAAGTCGTAGAAGGCACGGATATAGATCCGGAAGAGCTGATGATACCGGGTCAATGGTTCAAAAAAGTTCTTCTGGTTTGCGCGAAAAGTTGGGATGGCCATTACTTGAAAACAGGCGCAAATATTTGAGACTCTCTTTCTTTTATAATGTGCTTATTAATAAAACTGGAATTCCAAAAGAGAAATACATTAGTGAACCCAGCTACATTTCCGCCCGCACTGACCACCCACTTAAGGTGCGCGAGTACAATTGCCGTATAAACGTATTCAAATATAGTTTTTTCCCACGAACAGTGCATGATTGGAACTGTCTCCCTTCGCGGGTCGCTACCGCTCCTCCTACATCGTTTCTGACCGATTTGCAAAGCCACCTGTCAATATAAGTGCAATAATTCTTGTCCGAGTGTATTATGTTTTAAGCAGTGCTGTATTTTAAAATGTATCTTTTTTTTGTGTGTGTATGTGTGTGTTTAGGGTATGTTTGCCTTTCTACAATGGTTTTTATTTTGTTTGTTTGTTTGTTTGTTTGTTTGTTTGTTTTTGCTTCCGTGTGCATGGGTTTATTGTATTTTCTGTGTAGACCGCATCATTTGCCTAATTTGTTATGTACTAGATGTTTGTTCTTATTTATGATGTTTCCCCCCTACAATAATGCCCCAATGAGGGCGCTGTAGGTACTGTGTATAAATATAAAAAAAAAGAAAAGCGGGAAAATAGCCCCGGCGGAGATAGAAGATAGCGGCCACGTGGCCGAGAACCGAGGAGCGACGCGAAGGAAGAAGAAAGGCAGAGAAGTCGGTGGAAAGGCAATATACGAGAATTCCGCCCGACTACGAGAAGATAATTATGAGACCTCAAGGGGGACTGGAAAAATTACTCAAATTCGGAGGAGCCTTCCTGGCTGACGCAATCAGCGCAGCGGCTGGGGCAAGCGACAAAGGCGTGAACGACATCATCACGTTCAACACAAAGCAGCAATCGATCCTCATCATTCTAAGCATGGTGGGACTGCAGACGGACAGCGGCATACAAAAGAAACAGGATATTCCAAGAAAAATCAGGGAACAGCTGAGGATTGACCCGCTTCCCAAGAACATGCATCCCACCTTCAATAAGGAAAGGAGGGAAAAAAGAACTGAAGCACTAGTCAAACGCTTCAACGAAGTAAACAGCGAGACAGTGGCATACACAGATGCGGCGAGCGGCAAACTGGGAGCAGCAGTAGCCTCGGTAGTAGATGGCCAAGGTAAAGCAATCTCGGCAGCAACAATACGCAGCCGCTCCAGAGGTAACGGAAGAAGTAGCAATAGCGCTTGCTTGCGTAAGCACCAAGGCAAGTTACATAATAAGCGACAGCAAAACAGCCGTCTACAATTACGGAAGGGGCAGAGTAGCACCAGAAGCGGTGCGAATACTAGTTGAAAGGAAAATTGATAGGAAAATTAGCCTCATTTGGGCACCAGCTCACACGTCAGTTGCAGGCAACGAGGCGGCGCACCTCTTAGCCCGAGATCTCTACCTCCGGGCAAGAACAGAGCCGCCCGATTGCAAAGAGCTTGACGAGAGACTACAGACATACACGGAGATAACAGAAAACTACAGATTACAGCGAAGAACTGTCCCTCCACCGGACAAAGAGCTCGGAAACAGAGAGGCAACAACTTGGCGCAGATTACAGCCAGGAAACTACATAAATCCGGTATGGGCATCACAAGTCTGAAAGACGAAGACATAGACGATAAATGTAAGGAATGCGGGGAGAGGGGGACCCTCGACCACATAATCTGGCAATGCACACACTCCCCAGGGGTCAATGAAGGAATAAATAGTAGAGAAGCCTGCGAGACCCTTCTGCAAAGCGCGGACCCCGCCATGCAGAGGAAAGCCATCCACCTGGCGGTAGAGGCCGCGAAGAGACAGCAACTCTTTGCCTGCATCTAGTCGCGGAGGCCCCGGCCCCTGCCCCTAGGCCTGCGCGCCAGGGGTATGGAGTAGGGGGTCTCCATTTCTGATGGAAATAAATGTTTTTGGAATGGAATGAAATCATGCAGTTATTACGCGGAGTGTCATGATGCTCCTGCAAAGCGGTAGCTCTACCTTTATTTTTCGCAACCGTGCCGTTGAGAAGATCGCCCAAGCCCTGCGCACCATCACGTTCGGGAAAGCGGAGCGCTTCTTTTGTATCTCCTTGGCTCCAGCGGCTCCGTGGCCTGCAGTGAAGAGCGATTACGCTATTTCGCCCGTCCCCCAAGTACGACGCAGGAGCTCAAATAAAAAATTATTCTCTCACCTAAAACTAAAAAGGTTCCGATTAAACTTCCTGACATGAATGTTATTTAACGGTGTTGTGCAACGTACTACGTCTCATATTTCTATTTGGAAAAATTCACCATGCAATCAACGGCTGGATATGCCGCGAAAAGCTATTTTTCTCTGATGCGGCTTACGTTCCTTGCGCTTTGAAGCGGTTTTATCTTCTTCTTTGATTCCTTCAGGATTCGCGAAAACAGTTATAATGACTTGTATGAGAAGGCAACAATTCATTAAAAAAAGAATATTCATGGTTTTGTAGTTCTTGCAGTGTTTCATTTTTGGGGAAAAATTAGACATTCATTTCAAGTGGTTGTATACACAAGAAAAATGACTTAATCCCGCGAAAAAAAATGTTTATATTCACGCAAGAGAAAGATAATTACTTTTCAATTTTTTGTTGTTGTTGTTAGACTATGTTTTGCTATCTGCCAGCTTAAAAAGGTGGCAACGGCACGAAAAACCTTTTTCGCCAAAACGCCGCTATGATAAAGTTTACGACGGAAACAATACGTGCCATGATTCCTTTTTTTTAGAAATCGAAGATAGCCGAGCACTAAGTTCTCTTTTGGCATTAAAGGAACCAATAGGGATCAGTTATCCTCATATTCTTGCTTGTGTGGAAACATCACGGAGTGCAGGGAGAGGGGTGCTGTGTAGCTATCACTGTCACTCTTCCACTGAAGATAAAAACGGAAGATTTGGCAGCTTGCTTTCTTCGACATGTGACTATGTCGATCCTAATTTTTAGACATTAACCTCAGGGCACATACTTCTCTTTGCTCAAAAATGAGTTTTTACTATAATTTAGGGATCTACGTCCTGGTCATAGTTTTTCCACCCTACTTATGAAGCGATCGCAGCCTTCCTTTTCTAAATCGCCGGATACATGCTCCAGAGAAGGCGGTATCCCTCAACGCCTGGGTCACATTGCTTGAAAAGCGTAAAGGTTGCTTTCTCGCAGCACTGATTTGCTTAGCAAAAAAGCCAGCACAATAAAAGTGCACTCTTCCCATATAGATGTGGCTCAAGCCTTGCCTAAGCTCGAGCTTATTTACTAGGTATTTGTTTGTTCGTCTCCTCTGTGCGCCAGGAAGTAAACCTAAACCAAAACGCATATATTCTTCTAGAAGAGGCGCACTACCTAGGGGAATCGCACTACATGACCGACAGCACATTCGTTCAAAATATGTGGCTAAACAAACTCCTCCAGCAAGTGAAACAACTACTATCCTAATGCGTGCATTGCAGCGCTTGATGCATAATTATTATTGGAAAGCGAAAATTTATTTGCAATATCATGAGCGATTTAGCTCAATTGGTTCACATTTAGTCTCAAACCAGACACTTGGTAGTTGGAAAATTAGTAAGCGATCAAACACAGTCGATAAAAGTATGGTTAAATATTGTGACCGTAAGTATTCAGGTGGATTTAATTTTGAATAGCAAAGAACTACTAAAGGCTATAAGGTGCTAGTCACAGAGCGCTATGGTCGAACAAGCATCAGCCTATATGCTGAGTCCAGTTTGAGGGGGTCGCAGATGTTAGGTTGTAGATATTGTAACGTGAAGATGTGCACACCAAAAGGGAAAAATATATTTACAGGGAAACAGCTTACAGCCACGCAGCCGAACAACCGGGCACGCGAAGCCCAGCAGCAGAAACGCACTTCGTCCTCTTCGCGTTCCAAGCGCGAGCGCACCAAGCACGAGCGTTCCAAGCACAAGCACAACCGTAGCATAACTCCCGGCGGCAAAAGCACCGTCCCGGTGCTAAGTGGATGATGTAGCAGGCGTGTGGTACGGTTTGAGACGGACTACATGAACGACGTCAGTCAAAGGGCTAGTGGACGACGTCGGAGCATGAAGAGGTGTAATCTCGTAGGTCACGTCGGTCACCTGACGGAGAACTCGATAAGGGCCACTGTACTGACGTAGAAGTTTCTCAGAGAGACCGACATGGCGAGAAGGAGACCAAAGGAGGACGAGTGAGCCCGGCGGATAGTGTACTGGGCGATGCCGGCGGTCGTAAACTGACTTCTGGTAGGTCTGAGATGCGGTGAGCCGGTCTCGGGCGATTTCACGGGCCATAGTTGCTCGGGAGATGGCGTCACGTGCATACTCTGTGGTCGAGGCAGTAGAACTCGGTAGTAATGTATCCAATGGCAGCGCAGGATGCCGACCAAACAGAAGGTAGAAAGGAGAATAGCCGGTGGTATCATGCCGCGACGAATTATAAGCAAATGTTACATAAGGCAAGGCAACGTCCCAATCGCGGTGGTCGGGCGAGACATACATGGATAGCATATCGGTCAGAGTCCTGTTGAGGCGCTCGGTAAGCCCGTTCGTCTGGGGATGGTAAGCTGTAGTGAGCTTATGCTGCGTGCCACAGGACCGGAGGATATCGTCAACTACTCGGGACAAAAAGTAGCGGTCGCGGTCCGTCAGCAATTGGTGTGGAGCGCCGTGGTGAAGGATTACGTTCTGCAATAGGAAGTCGGCGACATCGGTTGCGCAACTTGTTGGTAACGCACGCGTGATAGCGTACCGGGTCGCATAGTCGGTCGCGACAGCAATCCAACGGTTGCCGGAGCAGGACGTCGGGAAAGGTCCGAGAAGGTCGAGTCCAACACGGTAGAATGGTTCGAGAGGTACGTCAATAGGCTGTAGAAGGCCAGCAGGCAACGTTGATGGTCTCTTCCTGCGTTGACAGAGGTCGCAGGAGGCAACGTAACGCCGAACAGAGCGGTACAGACCAGGCCAAAAGAAGCGGCGTCGGACCCGATCGTATGTGCGGGAGACGCCGAGGTGGCCTGCGGTCGGTAGGTCGTGTAGTTCCGCTAGGACAGATGAACGGAGACGCTGGGGAACGACTAGCAGGAGCGGAGGTCCGTCAGGACGAAGGTTGCGGCGGTATAGGACGCCATCCTGAATGACGAACAGTTGCAATGAAGGATCTCGGCTGGCACAGTTGAGGCGATCAATGAGAATACGCAAGGAAGAGTCTTGTCGCTGCTCGTCCGCGATGTTAACCAGATCGGAGATAGCGAAGAGGCACGGGCCGAGGTCGTTGTCTCCAGGATCAGGCGGCTCTACAGGGTGCCGAGACAGGCAGTCGGCGTCTTGATGGAGACGCCCTGACTTGTAATGAACAGTGTAAGAATACTCTTGGAGGCGCAACGTCCAACGTCCGAGCCGGCCTGTGGGGTCTTTCAGTGAAGACAGCCAACAAAGGGCGTGGTGATCGGTCACTACGGAGAATGGACGGCCAAACAGGTACGGTCGGAACTTAGCTACGGCCCAAACAAGAGCTAGACACTCGCGCTCTGTAATTGAGTAATTTCGCTCAGCTGTAGAAAGGAGGCGGCTGGCATATGCAATAACGCGTTCTTGCCCTTGGTGACGTTGGGCTAGCACGGCGCCAATCCCATAACCGCAGGCGTCTGTGCGAACTTCAGTCGGAGCCGACGGATCAAAATGGGCCAGAATAGGTGGGGAGGTGAGTAAGTCGACTAGCGAAGAAAAGGCCTCCTCTTGGGCAGGGCCCCAGGTAAAAGGGGTGTCTTTCTTTAGAAGGTCGGTCAGGGGGCGAGCGGTGCCGGCAAAATTTTTGATGAAACGGCGGAAGTACGAGCAGAGGCCGACGAAGCTGCGCACATCCGTAGACGACTGGGGAATAGGGAAGTCCTTGACGGCTTTAACTTTAACAGGATCCGGGCGGACACCAGAAGCGTCGACTAGATGTCCGAGAATGGTGAGTTGGCGGCGACCGAATTGACATTTCGACGAATTGAGCTGTAGCCCGGCTCGACGGAAGACAGAAAGAATGCTCGCCAGTCTTTCGAGGTGCGTGGTAAACGTGGGCGAAAAAACCACAACATCGTCGAGGTAACATAGACATGTGGACCATTTAAAGCCGCGAAGCAAGGAGTCCATCATTCTTTCGAAGGTAGCTGGCGCATTACAGAGACCGAATGGCATAACTTTAAACTGATATAAGCCGTCCGGTGTGACGAATGCCGTCTTTTCGCGGTCATTGTCATCAACAGAGATTTGCCAATACCCGGACCGAAGGTCAATTGAAGAGAAAAATTTGGCTCCGTGAAGGCAGTCCAAAGCATCGTCTATTCTTGGGAGTGGATAGACGTCTTTTTTTGTTATGTTGTTTAGGTGCCGGTAATCAACGCAAAAGCGCCAGCTGCCGTCCTTCTTTTTAACCAGCACAACTGGTGAGGCCCAAGGGCTCGACGAGGGCTCTATGATGTCTTTACTGAGCATCTTGTCCACCTCTTGCTGTATGATGGTGCGTTCTGTACTGGACACTCTGTAGGGTCGTCTGTGAATAGGAGCTGCGTCACCGGTGTTGATGCGATGCGTGACCACAGATGTTCGAGCCAAAGGGCGGTCATCGAAGTCAAAGATGTCGCGAAAAGACGACAGAAGATACCGAAGGTCGTGAGCTTGCCCTGGTAAGAGGTCAGCAGCAATCATTTTTGCATATTCATCAGGTGGTGGGACGTCAGAGTCGCGGCAGTTCGACGAGGGTGGGACGCTTCTCACCGCCGATACGACGCATTCGGCAGCAGGGCACAGCGTGGCGAGCGACATACCTTGTGGGAGCGGCTGAACGTAAGAGGCAAAGTTGAGAACCGGAAGGGACGCTTGATTTGCCGACATGGTGACAACTGTATGCGCAAGGGCAACACTGCGTGTAAAGGGCACATCAGGAACCGGAGTAATGATGTAGTCACCATCGGGAACTGGCGGGACCGAGGAGAAACGGACATAAGTGGCGGCATCGGGGTCCAGGCGGACAAAGTCGGCGGTGCACAGTCGGTGAACAATTGGATCCGGTGGCTCTGAAGGAACAGGTAGAGCGAGTTGAACGATGCTTGTGGCGCAATCTATAAGGGCGGAATGGTCGGTGAGAAAGTCAAGGCCGAGAATGATGTCATGAGGGCAGTGTTCGAGGACAGTGAAGAGCACAGAAGTATGGCGGCCGGCTATTGAAACACGAGCAGTACACATTCCGACGACAATAGACATACCGCCATCTGCAACACGGACCACAGTTGAGGGGGCAGGAGTGAGCACTTTCCTTAGGCGACGGCGAAGACGAGCATTCATGACTGAGACGTGCGCTCCAGTGTCGATCAGAGCGGTAACAGGGACCCCGTCCACGTCGACGTTAAGGATGTTCCGATGAGCATGAAGAGTTAAAGGAGGGTTTTCTGGTCGGGTCGTCAGAGCAGCATCACCCCCAGACGCTGCAGCCATCAGTTTTCCGACCGGGAGCGGGCATATGGGGCCGGCGACGAAGGGCGGCGAGGTCGGGGCGATGGAGATCGACGGCGCTGAGGTGACGACGAACGGTTGGTAAGCGGGGTCTGAGCGTTGTGGCCAGAAGAGGTCGTTTCCGAGGGCGAGGGAGAGCGGCGGGAATATGCAGAACCCGGCGGGTAGCGGCTGTAGGTCGAGGACGGACGGCTTCGGCAGTGTCGAGATATGTGGCCAACTCGGGAGCAGTTAAAGCAGATGGGCCTGTCATCAGGTGTTCTCCATTCATCTGGATTGCGGCTGCGTCGAGGGTAGTATGCACGTTCAGAACCGAGCTCCGGGGACATGCGGCGAGCATATGGGGCACTAACTGAGCAAACAGGTTGAATCCCAAGATTGGCAAATTCTTTGCGAACGACAGCCTGTATAAGGGATACTGCTGGAGTACTGTCTGTTGCGGGTGGATGAAACGCAACGGGGGACATTGCCTCTACTTCTTGGCGCACAAGTCGTGTCAGGCTCTCAGATGTCGGCAGACGGCTCGGTGGAGTCGAGTCTACACAGGACGACGTCGCAGTCGTATTCGGCAACCGCGTGAACTGCGGAGAAATTCGGCGGCTCTTCGCTTGTTCGAACCGGCGGCATTCCTTGATGATTGCGTCAACCGTTCCGCAGTCCTTGTATACAAGAAGGTTAAAGGCGTCATCTGCGATGCCTTTGAGCACGTGACCTACTTTGTCGCACTCTGACATAGTGGCGTCGACTTTCATGCAGAGAGCTAATATGTCCTGAATGTATGATACATAGGACTCTGTGGACGTTTGTGCACGGCATGCGAGCTCCTTCTTCGCAGCGAGCTGACGCCCGAATGGCTTACCAAACAGGTCACAAAGCTTGCGCTTGCAGAGATCCCAGCTGGTGAGTTCATCCTCGTGGGTCTCGAACCATACCCTGGCAGTGCCCGTCAGGTAGAAGATGACGTTGGCCAACTTTAGGGTCGGGTCCCACCTGTTGTGTGTGCTCACGCGCTCGTACATTGCGAGCCAGTCCTCCACGTCGACGCCGTCCGTTCCGTTGAAGGTCCCAGGATCTCTCGGATGGGCAATGATGAACGCCGGGTTGGCGGACGCCGACGGAGCGGCCCCTTCGCTGGTCATGGTTGAAGAGCCGGCGAGCTGACGACCGCTGCGAAGTTCCGTGCTTGCTGTGGCTGTACCCCGCACCTCCACCAATAATGTAACGTGAAGATGTGCACACCAAAAGGGAAAAATATATTTACAGGGAAACAGCTTACAGCCACGCAGCCGAACAACCGGGCACGCGAAGCCCAGCAGCAGAAACGCACTTCGTCCTCTTCGCGTTCCAAGCGCGAGCGCACCAAGCACGAGCGTTCCAAGCACAAGCACAACCGTAGCAATATGACACGAATAGTAAAGAGCTCCTTTCTTGACCAGCGGGCTGAAACAACCTCAAGAAGCACATCCGTTATGATATTTCCGGACCACGGGGCTTAGTACAGTAGAACCTCACTGAGAAGTGTTTAAAGTAAAATCAGGAATAAATATATTATCCGCGAAGAATTGTGTTCCAAATCGCTTGATTTTGAAAAATGTAACCTCTGAGCATAGTCCAAAAGCATTTATTGGCAATTTCCCATCATAAAAATGTCGAGCAGAATTTTTTTAGCATAGGTCTTATCTTGTCTAGTACTCCCAGAATTCTGCCCACATTTGTGCTATTCTTAGCAGGGATGAAACTTTGCGACACATCTGTTCCATCGACGGCGAAGGCGAAAATAATAGAGATCTCTTCCTAGTTCTTTACAAATGCTTCACCCGCTTCCATTAATGTACTGCAAAGAAGCCACCACAAAGGAGGACTATCTCAGCGTTCTTGCTCTTCATGCTGCTTTCACCAGACCCGGCCCGCTCGTATGCAACGCATCGTTGTACTTTTCAGACACTTTGACCCTTTGCCTTGACCAGTGCGAAGAAGACGAGCCATTTCTCCTCTTCATGTCGCGTCCCTGCTTGAACGTCCAACTCGCATGTTAAACCACTGTTTTTTTTTTTCGTGCGTCTTCCTTTTACATGTGCGCACTGCAAAGAAGCGACCAATGTGCGCAACTGCTGCTGCATTTTAGCTTTTGGGCCTCCCGCTAGGTCCGCCTCCATATCCCACATCTTCGCTTTCCAGAAAGGTGCGAAACAAACCAGTCATTTCCCCTATACCCAAATATGTGCATCCGGACTATCACTAAAAAAGAAGGGCGGGAAGATGTCGAAGCCTTTAAGTCTACATCATTATTCAGATCTCCGGGTCGTGTACACTGTTCACTTCGTGATGCCGCAAAAATCTTCTCTTTGCTTCAAAACCTCGTTTGTTTTTATTTTAGACTTTCTAGGAAAAAACACCCTGTACATTACCGAGGGAAGCAAGACTGTTGCTAATAAATTATGACATGTCTTGGACGCTTCTTTCTTCATGGTCATGGCTTAGCATCCTGCTTTGGATGCTGGATGTTAAAGGCGACCAATTAACACTTGATACAAGGCGAATCAATTCAGACACATGCTTGGAAACAATGTGATCACAACAAACGACTAAAATACTTTGCACGCATGACCAACATAAGAAGCTAGGGCTACGTTTTTAGAGGCCAGTTTAAGCTGATTATGCGGCATTAAAAGTGATGGTTCTGAAAGGTAGAAAGCAGGTTACGTTCCTGGGTATTTTTTTTTGGGGGGGGGGGGGGGGGTTCCCATGCCACGTTTAGTACAGATATCATCGAACGTACACTAGTCACTGCCCAACTGGGTCTCACCGACACTGCCTCATCCGAATAATTCCACTTTACACAGCCCTGCACTAGAGGCACTTTTTGTAAGAAGTTGTCAAAGCCACCACTACTAACGCCTCATAACTAGCGTAAACTGGTCTCTCAAGACGCGGGTGTAAGCTGTAGCTTCTGATCTTGGTCAGGCGTGTGAAGTGTTTAAGTCATTCGTTATGATCATATTGTTACCAACACAATTACAGGGCGGTGGACATCCGGGACAATAGCAAACACAGCACACCCCACTTCGTCTCCTGAATGTGTCGACCGTCATACAACTTACTTCCTCTAAGCAGTTACAGCTGCGGTAAGTTAACTTGAGAAGCCGGCATCTTTTTATGCCATTTTGCGATCACTAAAGACTGTGCTAGCATCATAGCAGAGGTCTTAAAGTGGAATTAAGCCATGGTCCTTGCTACGCAGGGTTGAGAAGTCACTATGAAATTCTGGAGACGAAAAAAAAAAGAAAACATACCTATATCTGATGGGGAGGCTACCGTGCCATCTTTATCGTGGTGAATGAGAAGGAAAGCCAACCTGTGCCTGCTGCGTTTACTGAGAGAAGCGAGCGCAACCACTGCTGTGATAAACATTTACTGCTATAAAAATTAGTATAAACGGCTCAAAAGTGGCAAGAAGTGCATCTCAAAAGCTACGCTAGTGAATCCATGGAACCAGCTACCGGCATAAGGCCCGAGTTCACTTACGTCAGAGCAAGCATGACGTTCCAAGGCTGGACGGGACACAATCGCGATAGGCGTTCTCCCGCAGGCTGCGCGCCGCTGGCGTCGAGCGGAGTAAGGCCAACTTTTAGCGCGGGCGGGATTTCTCAAGCCCAAGCCAAGCAAATCAGTGTCCCACCCACCGGCCCCACCCAGGTCGGTCGCAGCATCGATCCCTTGTGGATAAGTCTGCCCTTTATTCAATATCACCACTCCTCTGCCGGCACCGGCGAACCTCTCACTTGTATAGCGACGTGTGCTCCGTGGAAAGCATATTTCACTCGGCACGTAGTCGCAGCCAAGGAGCGGCAGAGTTAATGAAGACTTTTAGCTGAGCTGATTTACGTTTCGCTCCGCTGGGAGCCCCCCCTCAGCGGAGCACCAGTGAAACGTAGCCCGAGTAAAGAGTTTTGGCGCAACGTCTAAAACACCCGAATCAGCGTAGAAGTAGAAATATGAATCACGTTTGCTTTTATATTAAAATTGCTAACTAAGGACATTATTTTGGTTTCTAGTACATGCTTTAATATTACTGGTCCTTATAAGCTAATGGTATGGCGTGTTAGAAGAAAAAAAAAACGTCTGGCATTGTGATGGTCAAGTCAAGCCGAAGCCCCGCTCACTCGCTCGCTCACTGGGAGCTCTCCGCTGGGATGACCAGACCAGCGCGCAGCGCCTTAAACCCGCTGGACACCTGAGCGTTCTGCACATGGGCAGCGGCGTCCCCTTTCGTCCGCTCCGGTGGCCGCTGGCCCGCTCTGCTAAAAGTATTTAATGTGACTTGCGGCGCGTTACAGCTAGCGTAACGGAACGCCTTCACTCAATCCGCTTCTAGCCATTCGCAACAACTCCAGATCATTTCTCGCCACCAGGCGGCCAGTGCGCGAAACCGCCGATACAGGTCCGGCATAATAACGCGCTTCCTTTCCGTTGTTCGTGCGCTGTAAAACGGCAGCTCTCTGCTCGACCCGGCGTGGTGCCGCCGTGTGAAGGGCAAAAGAAACGAGAAAGTGAACATCGGAAGTCTTACTGCGTACTGCCTTCTCGCTAGAACGTCCACAGTGCCATTTATTTAGTCGCTTCCCGAGGGAATAAACAACGCGCTTCGGAGAGCGTTAGGGATCAGAAACTTGATAACTGGAAAAAAAAAAGTAACTACGACAAGGTTGTTAAGCCAAATTACTTAACTCAAAATGACTTCTTCCTTCCCGATAATCACCGGCGTACCTTTAATCAGTGATTTATTGTATCGTCGCGCTGTGATCGTGATTTTGTTTTGTAGGCTTACTGTCATTGGCAGCTTAATTTGTCTTGGAGCTTTCGCTATTATGTCCTGCTCTCTTTACTTTGCTCCAACTGATGCTTTCCCTCGGCGAGTAAGCCCATTTCCCGCTTTTACAGCGTTGTCGTCGATGTCGACCTAACACAAAGGAGTACGAAGGGGAAAGAGAAAAGGGAGAGAGATATAAATCAAGTGTAACGCGCCAAAGGAATTGTTCAGAATTCAGTGACGTCGAGAACGACATCAAGAAAAGCGTCACGCTGCCTGTCATGCCTGTGCCTGTCCTGCCAGACGCCCGCTTAATATGGATGAATGGGCGACAGTGCATGGTACAGAGTGACGCACGGTCCCACTTGGACGCATGGCAATGTACGAGGCACTCCTAAACTACACCCACGCGCTCTTACCACTTAACCTGACACCCCTACTCTAAAGAACTTCATTCTTACGCCGTGAGCACTCCCCAGGATTTGTTAACCCTCCGTCTCGCCTCAACAGTTCATACCCCTCCATCTGTCACTGAAATTCACATTACCACTACAGTGAAGGCTCTTTTAACTTCCGCATACTTTTTATTGAGCACTATTAATGACTAAATGACTTCTTTGTCTAGTTACTAAGCACAGACCATGAACAGTGCTCTCTAATATTTCTCCAACCTTGCTGGCGTAACAGTACTTTTCCAAATATGTGATGATGCTGAAGTACTTACTATCGTTCGAAACATGACAAACAACGAGAGTGAGTAGCTGTTCGGTGTGTCAGATTGAAGCCAATTTGAATATGATAGATATTACATACTTTATTCCATGTTTTCAACTTATCTCTCACATCAGGTTATTCAGATCGTAACGTCCTCTTAAACTAAGTTGGGGCCAAAATTTTCTCAGGAATTACCGACCCATATCCGCACCACCAATTTTCCCTGAAAGTCATGAAAAGTCGATATATACTGCGTTTTCAAACTTTTTTGTTCAGAAATTTAATGATACAACGAACAATCAGCGCGGCTTTAAATCAAAATCATCCACCGAAATGGTTTTATTAAAACAAAAAGAAATAATTATTGACGACATAGAGCACAGAAAGCTCGCGCTGAGAGTTTTTATAGAATTTTCTAAGGCCTTCGACAGGATTAATCATGTTATCCTTACGGTTTTCAGTGTGCAGAATTCGCGGGAAGGCACTTGCATTATAATAAGCAATTACAAAACCGTGTTCAGCGCGTTTGTAGTGATCAACATACTCGTAAATCAAAACATAAATTTGCCCATCATAGAGTGCCTCAGGGGAGCATATCGGAACCTCTTTTATTTACCACTTATATTAATGACCTGCTCGAAATTGATAGGACGGCTGAATATATCGTATATGCAGACGATACCAGTATGTTTAAATCACAAACCGATACTTATGATCTAATGACTAAGGATAACAAAATTTTATCCATACTACACTAAAGACCAAAGAGGATCACATTGCTGAAAAATACTAATAAAATAAAAACGATAAAACACAAGGCACTTACATCGACGAACATATACTCTGGTGCCGTCACATAGAACGATTACAAATCAAACTTGCCCGTGTACACGGTCGGTATACTTTGCGGAGATTTCAACTTGCGCTGCCGATTAGAACTAAGCCTTCAATTTGTCATGCCTTTTTCAACCCAATATTCACTACTACCATCTAATATTGGGAAGCCCTACTCTAACGTCCACATACTATTAGTGACACAGAAGAATGCATCACGAGCGAAAGCAAATTTTTCATATTTGTCGTTTTCATTGAAGCCGTGCTCGAAATGTTCGAAGGTTGTTTGGGTTATTGAGAGTTCACAGGGCTCAAACTCGTCACAACGTTAGCTTTCTTACTGTCATATCTCACTTCAAAGAAAACCTAGCGCCTCACCCAAGGCGCCATCGTGGCTATTGATTTTTATATACCACGACCACGAACGAATTATGGCATTCAGCTCTAAGGCATACATCACCTATTGCTTTCTGTGAAATTGGTTTGACTAAGGAATTACTTCGTTATATTCAAAAAGATCGCTCGACAAGCATCGGTATTGTGTTCTAAACTTGTGTTTTTAAGCTGTAACATGTCCTTTCTTCATAAATTCAATTTTTTATATAAATACGGAAACCTTACGAGCCACAGCTTTGGCTGCAACCATTTAACTCGCCCTGTGTTTCTCCATATCATATTTATTATTATTATTATTATTAGTAGTAGTAGTAGTAGTAGTACCTCCAATATTAATACAACCTTTGTCCGTAAAGTTCCGAGACTGAGTTCATTAAAAATTGCGTTTAACATTGAAGTCATTTGTACAAGACCCCTTCGAAATAGCATCCCTTGCAGTCAATACACAGCATCCAACGCTTCTTGAGGTCTTGGAAACACTTGGAAAACGCTTCTTTTGGCAGGGCTGTCAGCTCCTTTGTCATAGCGTCTTGAATGGCCTCCACGTTCCCCATCCAGCGACCTTTTAGGGCTTTCTTGACACGAGGAAACAGGAAAAAATCGCATGGGGAGAGGTCAGGCGAGTATGCCGGATGGGGAAGTACAGTAACGCTGCGCTTGGCGAGAAATTTTGTCACGCTGAGAGCAGTGTGCGGCCTTGCGTTATCGTGGAGAAGGCTCCATTGTCCAGATGCCCATAAGTCAGGGTGACGGCGTCTCAGTGCATCACGCATGTGTTGGAGCCCGCGGATATAAAACTCCCGATTCGCCTTCTGCCCTTGTGGGACAAACTCGTGGTGTATGACACTTCTGGCATAAAAAAAAACTATCAGCATCGTCTTTGTTTTGGCCTTCTATCACCGCACCTTTCTCGACGCCGGAGAGCTTGTGGACCGCCAATCGGCGCTTTGCCTCTTTGTTTGAGGATCGTATTGAAAACACCACGTTTCGTCTTCAGCAATGATGCTGTCGACGAAAGCAGCATCCTTCTCTACCTCAGAGAACAAATCAGCGCTCACTGATGCCCGCGTGTACTTCTTGTCCTGTGTGAGGGAGTGCAGCACAAGTCTGGTATTCAGTTTTCGTTTCCCCAATTTCTCACGCAAAGTTTGGTGGCATGTTGTATTACTAATGTCGAGAGCATCTGATAGCATGCGGACTGTAATGGTGCGGTTTTGCTGTACGATTTCCCTGATCCGAGCCACATTGTTTTTATTCCGTGAGGTTGAAGGTCCCCCCTGCCTTGTATCGTCTTCCGCCGATGTTCTACCCGAAATGAACCTCTTGTCCCACTCGAAAACTCGCGCCCATGATAATAGACAGTTTTAGCTGTGCGTACGTAACGGCTTGGCATACGCAAGGAATTTTCGGGGACGGGAAAAACCATCATGACGAAGCCGAGCGGTGAGGACGTGCTTCGCATGCGCTCCCCCTAAGAAGATGTTTTTCTGCATTCAGCTTAGGCCCGCGGGCCGAAAACCACCACGAAAGGATCCGGCTTCATCACTCCGTGCAAGAGGACACCGGAGTTTGGCCAATCGGTGGGCTATTTCGCATTTCATCGAACTTTTCACTTTTCGAACATGTGGAAGCTAGATAGGCCTAATGCCCTGACCTATAGCGTAGCCTACTCTGCATCGACGGGAGCCGGCACCTGGGCTGGCCCCGAGACCACCACGATGAAAAACGTCGTCTACAGACACGAACTGGACCCCTCGGAATTCGAGAACGGGGAGTGGGAGACTGTTCTCGGCATGCACGACCGCATGAGGGAAAAAGAGGGGAAACCCGCGGACAAAGGGAAGGCCGGCGAGCACGGCGCTGGGGACAAAAAATCTACTAACAATCAGAAAAACAGGCAAAACCCGAACATCCGCAAGAGGGCACCGCTGCCGAAGCTCCCGGAGAGCGACTATAAAATAATCTTCAGGCCCAGAGGCTGGAATTTGAACGACTACGTGCTACGTTACCTACTGCAGGCCGTGTGCGCGGGCACAAACCTACCATATGGAGACGTCCAGGACGAAGACATTTCAAGAATCAACTCTGGTAACAACACGTACACGATCAGCACACCCAATCGTCAACGCGCGAGCACTTACGTGAGGATCAAGGCGATAGTTATCGCGGAAAAGACCCTTGACATGGCGCCTTACGTCGCGGCTCCCGATGACGCGACCCAGGAATGACCCGGGGCAACATGACTACGACCACCAACCAAGATTGAGGACCAGGGACGACAGCGGAAACCGCCAAGGCTACCGGGGAAGAAGCAGATCGAGCTCCTTCCCACCACTGCCGGGGACCGGAGACGGAGGCGGCAGCTCGGGTACGGGCAGAGGCTGAAGCTCGAGCAAAGGAAGAGGTTCAAGCAAGAGCAGAGACATGGGCAAAAAGGTGGGCTGGCCAGGTAAGACCTCCCTTTGGGAAACCGCTCGGGAGAAGGAACTGGTAGAGCAGCTCGCTAAGAGAGACAGAGAGCTCGATAACATAAAGAAGGAAATGGCGGAGATGAGGAAACATATTAACGGTAACACACAACAGCCGAAGGTGGTCGAAAAGCCACCTTTGCAGCAGTCACAAAACACGAGTCAGACGCCTCCACGTAACACAAACAGAGGGGAAGATAAGCCCCGCCGCGGTGGCTCAGTGGTTAGGGCGCTCGACTACTGATCCGGAGTTCCCGGGTTCGAACCCGACCGCGGCGGCTGCGTTTTTATGGAGGAAAAATGCTAAGGCGCCCGTGTGCTGTGCGATGTCAGTGCACGTTAAAGATCCCAAGGTGGTCGAAATTATTCCGGAGCCCTCCACTACGGCACCTCTCTCTTCATTTCTTCTTTCACTCCCTCCTTTGCCGTTCCCTTACGGCGCGGTTCAGGTGTCCAACAATATATGAGACAGATACTGCGCCATTTCCTTTCCCCCCAAAACCAATTAATTAAAAGGGGGAGATAAAGAAAACGCAATGGATACGGGCACCCGAGCTCCCGTGAAAAGGCCTCTACCCAGAGGGGAAAACATCGAAGACAGCAAGCCCAAAAAGACGGCGGACAGTCCAATCGAGGACGCATCGACCAGAACTTACAGTAAGCTTAGGTGGGACATGAACACGCTCATGAATAGGGTTGACGTTTAAGGCGCTAGAATAGATGCCGTTACAGCTAGGGTTGACAAACTAACCGAACGTGTCAATAATCTGACGGCGGAATTCGTCATGGTCAGAGAAGAAACCATGGCTTTCTTCCAGCAAATTATGTAACGACCAACAAACATAGAAGCCAGGCTTCACCCTGTTGCCGGCAGCACCCCCTCCCAGCTGTAAGCGCAACAACAGCCCTAGGACATTGTGGCCCCACGGCAACAAATTACAATCTGGCAGTGGAACTGCAGAGGCTTCCATTCGAAGAGAGGGAACCTGCAGACACGCATTCAAAAAAGCGAGAACACACCGGACGTAATCACGCCACAAGAGGCAAGCGGCGCGGTTAAATTCACCGGATACGCCGCGTACACTCCGCTAGAAACACAAGGGGAGCACAAACCTAAGTCGTTCACGGCCACGTTGGTGCAGAGAAATCTGTCTGCAATACAACATGAACTCAAAAACATGAGCGAAGACTACGTGATGATAGAACTAATCCCAAACCCAAAAGGGGACAACAGCCTCTTCTGAATACATACAACTCACCCAGGAACCGCGGGACAGGGCTAGCGGATCTCTTACGGAAAGCCATAAGACTAGCTAATCAGAAAGGACTAGTAATCACGGGGCACTTCAACGCCCCGCACCCGGCATGGGGATATAGGACGGCATCCCCCAAGAGAAACAACCTATGGACTGAAATCCAACACTCAAGACTCACAATACTAAAAAACCCACAATACCCCACAAGGATAGGCAACAGCGCCAGTGTAGACACGTCGCCAGACTTCACGCTAGGCAATGATCTAGATGGCTAGAACTGGTCAGTGGTCCAACACAGGACACACCTTGGGTAGTGATCACTATATCATAGAGACCGAAACACAAACCAGGCCGCTGAAGGGAAAGCTGCACAAAACGAAGCTGACAGACTGGGACGCTCTTATAAAACTCAGGGACAGAACCGCGCCGAGGGAGATCACGGATCAAAATCAATGGGTCGAGATACTCAAAAGAGATGTAAACAGACACACTAGAAGGACCCCAACCAGCGTAAATAGTGATATCACAGACTCGAGGTTGGCCCATATGTGGGAAGCCCACGAGAGCCTCATGAAAAGGTGGAAAAAGCATAGGCACAATAGAAAGCTAAAGAAGAGAAATCGACATTCGAAAGATAGATGGAAGAGTACGCGAATGAACTTCCGAGTCAGCACTGGGGACAGATTTGCGTGAAATGAATGGAAAGCTAGGGTGTAAGAATACGTAGCAATTTCTACGCCACTTGGTAGACCCAGGACAAACTAAGACGGCAGCACAAGGGCAGCTGAAAAGATTGGTTCACAAATACCAGGGCACGACCGAAGACCTAATAGAAGAACTAAGGAAAAGATACCTCAACACAGACAAAGGGGGCTCTTCTCTAGCATACCGAGGATCAGAGAATGCTGAGCTAGATAGGGACATCTCGATAGAACCACGTCGGCGGCGGGGGCAGATGGCGTAACCAACAAAATGTTGAGGAATCTAGATCTAATATCCGTCAGGCACTCACGTACTTTCTAAACGAGATATGGAAACGAGCCAGTCTACCTTCAGAATGTAAACATGCTAAAGTAGTCTTTATACTCAAACCGGCAAGAAACGAAGTGGGAAACCTCAGGCCGATATCACTAACGTCGTGCCTGGGGAAGCTGATGGAACATGTAATACTAAACAGACTCCAGGAGTACGCAGAGGATAAAGAAGTATTTTTCGAAACCATGCTAGGATTTAGGAGCGAGTTGTCCACGCAAGACGTAATGCTCGAGCTCAAAACAGACATCACAGACCCACCCAAAAAAGGGGGCGCAAAAGCTATACTGGGCCTCGATCTATGTAGAGCCTTTGATAACGTCAAACATGACGCCATACTAACTAATCTGGCGGAAATTGCCCTGGTAAGAGAACCTACGAATACGTTAGGAACTTTCTAACCGAAAGAACAGCAGAAATAAATTTAGGAGACATTAAGTCGGAAACCTTTAGGCTAGGAGACAAGGGCACCCCGCAGGGCTCAGTGCTGTCCCTTTTCTTATTCAACTTAGCGTTAAGGAACCTACTACCACTATTGAAGACTGTGAAAGGAATAAAACAGACGCTATATGCGGACGATATCACAATATGAACGCACACAGGCAATGATGGTGAAATAGAAGAAAATCTGCAAAGGGCGATCGACATTGTCGAGGGATACGCGGAATGGGCAGGGTTAAAATGCTCGACAAGCAAATCCGAACTTCTGGTGATCCGGCGGGCTAGCAAACGCGATACCAACGCCGGAGACATTCTGGTAGAAGCCAATGAGACACTGGTAGCCGGAGTGGACAAAATCAGGGTCTTGGAATTGATAGTCCAGGACAATAAAAAGAACACAGAGACAATAATAAACAGGCTTAGTCGACAATTAACATGATCATCAGGTTGAAAAGGCGAATAGCCAACAAAAGACGAGAAGTCAAAGAGAAAGATCTGCACCGAATGTTTCAGGCTTTTGTTATAAGCAGAATAGCATTCGCCATCCCCTATCTCAAGCTAGGGCTGGCGGAAAAGAACAAAATAGAGGAGATCATAAGACAGGCATATAAAGCAGCCCTGGGACTACTCCACTGCACCCCTACAGAAACACTTCTTAAACTTGGGATCTACCACACCATCGCGGAACTGTGCGAGGGACATCTAATCACACAATTAAGACGGCTCGCCTCCACACATACGGGATGTAAGATCATGACCAACCTAGGACTACGTGATAGAATCCCGGGAAAAAAACGCGCAGGCAAAACTACCGACTGAAGTGAAGAACTCACTCACTATTAAACCGCTTGCAAAAAAAACATGCACCCTGCTTTTCACGAAGGCAAGAGGCGAGCAAGAGCAAAGGCCCTTGAAGCCAAGTTAAAAGGCTCGGAATACACTGCCTACGTAGGCGCGGCGGAATACGAGGAAGGCGACTCCTTTTTGGTCGTGGGCGTGAACGATTCGGGTGAAACATTAATGGCCGGTTCGGTTAAAACAAAGAACTCAGGGACTGCGGAGGAGGCGGCTATGGCCATGACAATGGTCAACACCAAAGCAGTCACCATAATTAGCGACTCCAATGTCGCTATAAACAATTTCGCGAGGGGAATGATCTACAATGAGACAGAACGAATCCTAAGGCATAAAGACTGGAACCAAAGAGAGGTAGAACTAATATGGGTGCCGGCGCACTCAGGCAACAGGGGAAACGAGTTGGCTCACAGTATAGCTCGAGGTTATGTCAGCCGAGCAGTGAGCCAGGTTGAGCCCCCCAATTTCACGAGAGATGCATTCATATCCTTTCACGACTAAACTAATCATTTTAAACTGGAAAGGAGGATATATCCGCCACCAGACAAGACGCTCGACAAAAGGCAGGTGGTAACGTGGCGTCGGCTCCAGACGTAAGCCTTCTTTAGCCCGTCAAATCTAGCTCACATGTACCCAACACAATACAACCGAACTTGAAAAGAATGCGGTGAGATAGCCGGATATGATCATATTCTATGGGGCTGCAAAAAGCACCGCCATCGGAGGACCTACTACTAGTCCCTTCTCTTGAGCAGTGGGAGGCTATACTGGCCAGCTCAGACCCGTTGACACAAGTTCGGGCCACTGAGTGGGCTCACAAGATCGCCGAAAACCACGGGCTGAAGGCCATCTAGTATAGCGCCCACATAGGGCTCAATACTGACAATAAATGTTTTCCAATCCAAAAAAAAGTTCGGGGACTGTAGTGCGCATGCGCAGAAAGCAAGCGCAAGCCCTGCGTCTTACTTACGTACGCTAGCCTGCGGACTTTGTGTTGCGGCGCTTGTGTGGCTTGAGTGGTTAACGTTGACAAGATGGCGGCGCCCTGCCCGCCCACTTCGGAATAAATACATGTCGCCGCTGGATTCTCCGACCCAATAGCTCGCTCAAATGGTAGCGGTTCGCTTTTATTTCGCTTACTCTTGCCCACACGTAGTGGTATAAGAGATAACTAGCCCCTGTTTTTCAGATAATTTGGCGATTTTCCAGCTCATAGGCCTAACTAAATGCAATGTGTTTTCCTCGTAGCAACGACACCTGGCGAAGCAGTTTTCTAGCTTTTAGTCAGTTCTTACATTTTCTTCGGTTTGCGTAGTTTTTCTTCTTGGAACAAAAAAAGGCTCGCAATGCACTCACCCTAGTTATCAGTGATCACGGATAAAATTTTCTTCAACCGAGCGTTGATATGCTTTGACGTCTTGTCACTAGATGGAGCTACTGTTTACGCGGGCGCCGGAGGGACGCTACGGCACGGCCAACTAACACTACACTTCGGAGCGAACAGCGTAACGAACGCAGCGCCGTAGGGCTTTTGCGTACGCACGCAAGCATTTGCGTGTGCGTACGCATTTGCGTGTGCGCAAGCATGTGCGTACGCAAGCATTTGCGTACGCACAGCTAAAACTGTCTAATGTTTCGTTGCCGTAAGCGCCACGAAAGAGCTCATATGTGTGTGTGGCTGTCTTGCCAAGCTTCACACAGAATTTTATGTTTGCACGCTGTTCGAGGTAGACGTCCATCTCTCCACATTCGCTCACAGTAAAATGGGCAGACGACTAGTGACAACGTGGATGGATGTATGGATAAGGCTTAACCCTATGAATCGGGGCGGTGGTTCAAGCCGCGGGCGGTGGTTCAAGTGTCATCTAGCGGCTACCACAGCGATTAACATAAGTAGCTCAGGTTAGCCCACGAAAATGGCGCTACACATACGCACCACGTTTGTTTTGGGGAACCGTTTCTAGAGAAGGAAATAAATCAGTCTCGAAACTTTACGGACAAAAGGGACACGTCCCAGCCAAAAGGGACATGTAGGTGTGTAAAACATGCAAAGCAGCAACAAAAAAAAAAACCCGCTGGTGGTTCCGCCTCTCGGGCGGATGCTTCCGATGCTGATGAAGTTGCAGGCGGGGTTTCACCTTTGCTTTTGGAACTGCTCGAGATAAAAAAGATTCTAGATTGTCTACCTGAGCTTAACAAAAAGGTTAACTCACTGCTCCTCTTGAAAGCCGAAGTTGTCAGCCTAACCCAGTCAGTTCGTGAACTGAAGGACTCGGTGACTTTTCTAGCAAAACAATATGATTCCATTCTTGATAAAATGAAGACCAAGAAACAAGCCACGTCTAGAGATGCGGAGATAACCGCCCTCCTAGCAACAGTTCTGACACGATCCAAACAGCTAGAGCGGCTGCAGGCTGACCTGAATGAGAGCGAGCAATACAGCCGCAACATGAACTTAGAAATCCATGGTCTCCCAGAAAAAGGGAACAAAAGTCTGAAGGAAGTGCTATGTCATGTCGCTGAAAAACTACACCTTCAGAAATTTTCCCTGTCTGAGGTTGAGGCGAGGCGATTCATCGTCTACCGGGCAAACGTGACGCTATTCCGAAGGTGCTTGTGCGCTTCACTTCTACTGCCCCCAGAAACAATTTGTTCGATGCCCGTGGAAAGCTTCTACAACTTTCTGAAGCTGGTTTGCTTGAAAAGTTATTTTTGAACAAAAACCTGACAATACTAAACCGTGACCTATTTTGGCGTGCTAGAACCAGAGCAAGGCAAATGGAGTACATGTTTGCCTGGGTGAAGCGCGGCAAGATTTTTGTGAAAAAGAGTGAAGGATCGTCTCTTCTTCGAATAATCAGACAAGCAGACTTGGATAATATTGTGTAGCTATCATGGCTAACACTTGCTACCAGCTTCCACACTTTCAGTCGTTCAAGGACACTTTTGGTGTGAGCGTTAATAATTATTTCACTATTGCAAATACCAATATCGGGAGCCTTCTCAAATACTGGGAAGAATTCAAGCTTGTCGCTACGTCAGGAATAGGATTCGTCAATGTATTCGTGCTGACATAAATCAATACTTGAGATGCTTGCTTGCGTACATTTGCAGTGCCACGCTATCAGAGTCATTTTGTGACAAGGCCTCATCGTCGAAGCGGCGGAATCGCCACCTTTGTAAGTGATAAATTTCATGTGTCATCAATGAACGTGAACTTCGCGCATGCGGAATGTTTAGCGTTGAAGATAACTTGCGGCGCCCGGTGTCTACGTTCGTTGGCTTTATATCGGCCGCCGTGCTCTAGTATCACCCGATTTCTGTTATAACTCGAGTTGAGTTGAGTTTAGTTGTATGCTACAGGGGGGATTAGCCTTGCTTATTCTGCCGTCAATTGCTCCACCGAGAACTCGAGGAAATATTGCACCTCTGGTATTCCGTGGAAGAAATATGTTCGGTGGGCGACTTAAACAAACACATTGTGCCCTACTATGGGCACCGTTTCCGATTACTTGTCTTTCCGGTTCTTGTGTGGTTTAATAAATACGACAACAGTACCCATTCGTGAGGAAATGGTTAACGATCATCTAACTAGTTCATATATTGACCCCATTGTCTTACGTGCTCCTAACTACTCCTTTTGCCTCCTGTGTTATTTTACAGCGCTTCGTGGATCACTATCTGGTTGCTTGTCGTTCGTCTCCATCTTTTCCTTTGTCAAATGCTTCACGAAACGCTGTTCCAAATAACCTCATCTATATCACAATAGCTGACCATAGAGTCTAAGATAGCTTAAATATCAGTTTTAACAGATTAGCGATAACAGAGTCTAATTCACCGGAGAAGGTCCACACTATCTTCTGCGACCAAATGAGAAATCTTGAGAGCAATTCTAAACGTTTCGTAATAAAAAAAAACGCCGAAAAGAATATAACTGGTTTACCGCTGACGTAATGCGTGCCATTTCATACAGAGACATACTTTGGAGACGGTGCACACGTGTACCAAAAATTCAGGCCTCACGTCTGGAGTATAAAGCCACAAGAAATAGGGTGGTCGCTCTGCTAAGGTGCACGAAGCGCCAGTGCTTTTTTCAAGAATTTCGCCAGTCGTCAAGGGATGCCGCTAAAATTTGGTCACTGATAAACCACCTTCGTGGCACAAATTCTGCAAGTACTTCCCGGCTTTATTTCTTTCCGGGAAATTGCATTGAAGTCGCAGATAGTTTCAATCGTGCTACATGGAGCGCATTTCTTCCTCATGCAACATATGTCTTGCACACACGCACACACATAGCGCACACAGTTGCAGGGAAGTGCTGTGCGCACTCTCACATCCCGCCACAAATGGGTGTGCACTCACAGCGCGCACTGTACACCGTGTAGACGCGCATATCACAGCGCACGCAAGTGTCAGGGACGGGAGTCTAAGTCTATATGAGAGAAGAACCTAGAGCAGCCTTCAATGCACACCTGCCGTCAGTTAGGTTCGCCCTGGCGCATTAAGATTGTTTCCTTAGAAAGAGAGCGTCCGTCCAACTGTGTGAGAGTGTTTTCCAATTCCCTCCTAGCATCAGTGCAGTGAGGCCCCTCGCAAATAATGTGACAGATTGTCTCTGGGTGGCTGCAGTTGAACAGTTCGGGCTAGCTTCAACTCCAATCTTGCGTAGGTAGCTTTCAGTGTACGCTACACAAAGCCGCAACCGATGGAGCACAGTTCCTTAACGTCGCATAACATTTGATGGTAGGCGAAGTCGCGAACCATCATCAAGCCGAGAGATGCGGACCTGGTGGTGGTTCACATCGTTCCAGTGCATTTGCATGGCAGCCTGCACTTAATGAGCCAGTAAGGCTGCTGCGTCAGTTCTTGAGAACGAGACTTGGAAGCCCGATCAGCACGAATTAGCTTAGCTTCCGCATCAGCGCTCTCATTTCCCGCTATACCGTAATAGCTGGGTATTCACTGAAGCCTGACGGTGTGCCCGCGCTGGATCGCCTCAACTAGCAAAAGTACAATTTGTCGGATTAGCTGCTCGCATGTACGTGATTTCACGTATGTTTTAATGATCTGCAATGCGGATCTTCAGTCGCAGAATATAGTCCAGCGGTTTGCGGTCTGCTGAAAAATGTAGCGGATGGCCTCTTGTATGCTTGCCAATTCGGTGGCCGTGAATGATGTTCTATGCATGAGCCTGAAGCGGTGGCTGAAGGCGCTTCCAGGCACAATAACCGCTGCTACTGAACAGATGTTCGTCACTGATCCATCAACAAAAACATGTTCTGAGTCATCATACATGATGGAGATATATGATAACGCCAATTGTTTCAGTTCCACTGTCGCGATGTGCGATTTTTTTTTTGGTCTTCCTGGAACAGTGACACGCACGTTGGGTTTGGTTTTAGTTTGGTTTTATGGGGGTTTAACGTCCCAAAGCGACTCAGGCTATCAGAGACGCCGTAGTGAAGGGCTCCGGGAATTTCGACCACCTGGGGTTCTTTAACGTGCACTGCCATCGCACAGTACACGGGCCTCTGGAATTTCGCCTCCATCGAAATTTGACCGCCGCGGCCGGGATCGAACCAGCGCCTTTCGGGCCAGCAGCCGAGCGCCATAGCCACTCAGCCACCACGGCGGCCGCACGTTGGGATTTGGAATTATTCATAATAGAACCTTCGCGATCTGGTGGGGCATGTTTTTTTTTTGTAGGCATCAAATTGCGCCACATCCTTATCGCTTTCGAATAGGCTGCTTCTGGACGCGCACTAATATTTGCCAGGGGGTGGCGGTGATGCCTGGTCAGGTGTCGCAAATGCACCCGTAGTGGCTCCTGTTCGAAATAAATACGAGCTGGGAAGCCGCAGGCCTCATGAAATGTGCCCCATGTCGAAGCATTGCACGGCAATCCCAAGCACACCCTTAAAGCACGAGCCTGAGCGCTTTTTAGTATTCGCAGGGCGGTCAGTCTTATCCCCGAGAGAACAGGTGCACTGTACCTCAGATAACCGACCACCAGCACCTGGTACAGGCGAACTAAAAATTGCTCAGACGGACCCCAGGATTTTCCAGCTATAAACCCTATAATGCTTGTAAAACTGTCCAGGTTTTTTTTTCTAAGCAAAGAGATGTGCTTCGTCCAGGACAGGTCACGGTCTATAGTGACGCCTCAGAATCTATATTGTGTCACATATGGAATGGCTTGACCATCAATTGTGACAGGGTTCCACGCCATCAACATTCGCATAAAAGCTAACATGACGCTTTTAGTTGGCGATAGCTCAAGCCCCTGACAACGCAAGTACGTAGACACAATGGACACTGAACGCTGCAATATCGCTTGCACTTGGAGGCGCGTGACAGTTTATGCCTATATGCAGATATCTGCGTACGCGGATACCAAAATTGTGTTTGGTAGTTTTTTGAATGGGTCGATTATTACGAGATTAAATAATGTTAGACTAAGCACTCCTCCCTGAGGGACACCGCGCGTGACAAGATGATCTGTCCTGTCACTTTCATCAGTGACCATGTAGACTGCGCGGTTCCTCATTTCCCTTGCAATCCATCCGTGTAGGCGTCCGCCAATTCCGCTTTCCTCTAGGGCGTCTAAGATTGAATCGTACTGAACATTGTCGAATGCACCCTTGAAATCAAGGGAGAGCAGCGGTCAGCCTGTGGCGACTTTTCTCGTGTTCTACCGACGACACCAGGTCAATTACGGTGTCAATAGCGAAGCGACCTTTGCGGAACTTTTTCATTGCGTCTCGGTGCACTTTTCCAGAAACCATTCGAGATGTGTTAATATTATGCGTTCTATTGTTTTGCCAATGCAACTTGCGAGAGCTACGTACGGGTATGTAGGATGTCATGTCACGTGGCGGTTTTCCTGGTTTGAGTAATGCTACATTGCGGCTTCTTTTCTATTGATGTGGAACACAGGCAGTGACCCGAGCGCGACTGAACCAGTTTAAAAGGGCTTCTTCTGTATTCGGACCCAGGTGACGAAGCGCACTGTAGGTAATTCCATCGGGTCCTGGAAAGAAGAATGTTCACAAGCAGACAGCGCAGCTATTAGTTCGTGCAGCGTGAATGAAAGGTTGAGACGATGATTCACGGCAGGAGGAGCCCACCGATGCTGCGGGACCACAGATGTGCTTCCAGCAATTCGCACACAGAAATCTTCCGCAACTTAAGAGCTTTCCGGCGCTGGAAAAGTGCCAATGCGCGGAAAGGGTCCTGCTGCCGTAGAAGAGACGGGAATGCTCGGATGGCACGCCAGATTCTTGAGAGTGGTTTTCGTGAATCAAGCCTGCTGAAAAATGACCGCCACCGCTGTCTACCAAGTTTTGCAAATAGCGCTGGAAATTTCCCTTTGTGCACGCCGAGAAGCCCGGAGATCCGAGACGTCTTTCGTCCTGCGGTACTTTATTTCCGCACACCGCCGAATCACACGTAGCTGGGCAGATGCTACGCGATGAGTCTTGCATAGCCGTAATCATGCTGTGCTCCACATCTGCTGGGGTAGTGAGGCACTCACAGCTTGTTCCTAATGTGCTTCGGAAAGAATTCCAGTCAGTGCATCGGGCCTTGACACTTGGAAGACGGACAGACCAGCGAAGCTGTACACATGTTAGCGCGTAGTCACTGCCTTAAGCGGTGGTGAGAAAGAGATGTGGCCTGAATGCATTAGCGCTGACAGCGTTGTGGCTGGCATGTGGCATTGCAGCAATAGCTAGGCCGCAGCGTTCATTTGGTAATCAATCTCTCGCGATCAACCAATAACTGCATGCCACCTCTCAGGGTGGCAGGGAGGCCGCGCTGCCTATCCAGTGTGCGGAACGCAATCAGAGCAGGCTTTTGCAGTTGGACACCAACTCCACCTACATAAAAGCGAGATTGAGGTCTCTACTGACCCACAGAACCGGTTGTGCGCTTTTCCTTTCGTGAAAATGAACGGATTTGAAAGTTGTCAACGCCAAGGAACTCCATAAGCGCCGTCGGCTCACTTTTGTTTGATTTTTGAGGAAAGGGAACGGCAAAGTAACCGTCTCACATATCTCGGTGGACACTCAAACCGCGCCGTAAAGGAAGGTATAAAGGAGGGAGGCAAAGAATAATAATAATAATTGGTGTTTGGGAAAAGTAAATGGCGCAGTGTCTGTCTCATATATCGTTGGACACGTGAACCGCGCCGTAAGGGAAGGTATAAGGGAGGGAGTGAAAGAAGAAAGGAAGAAAGAAGTGCCGTAGTGGAGGGCTCCGGAAAAATTTCGACCACCTGGGTTTCTTTAACGTGCACTGACATCGCACAGCACACGGGCGCCTTAGCGTTTTTCCTCCATAAAAACGCAGCCGCCGCGGTCGGGTTCCAACTCGGGAACTCCGGATCAAAGAAGAAAGAGAAAATTGAAAATTGAAAGTTGGATTTTGAGGAAAGGCGCGGCGCTGCACAGCGCCGGAACACCTGTGGCTCGGTGCTACTAGTGGCGCATGCACAGTAGTGACTAGGGAGCAAGAGAGAGAAATATCCGCGGCGAGGCGCGCGTTGTGACGTCATGTGCCTCCTCGGAGCCCCGCCACGGCGAAATCGCAAGTTCGCGGCCAGTAAAGCTTTAGCTTTAAAAAATCGAACCTCCATTTGCGCGAGCAGACGCAGTCAGATTTTCGTTTCTTCACCTGGCTGTAAGAGAATGGAATGCCCTCCCACATTCTGTAGTTAACACTTTTTATCGCAACGAATTTCTTTCAGTACTGAAATATAGTGAGACAGAGTAAGTGTGTAAGACATATGTTTTGACCGATTTCTTTTATATTCTTGACGGTTTTGCGCTTTTTTCTTTCTTCAAAGCTCTGAGTAATTTGTATTCCATGCTTGCATGTTTTAATTAATTCATATTGTATTTCTTATTGTTGACTGCTTTAACCTTTGTCATGATGTGTTCCTGCATGGTCTTTAAATGTCGTTATATTACTATTGGATTTTGTTCTTTGTATTTATTGCGTGATGTTCTTCCCCTATGTAATACCCACGTAGGTCTTTAGGGTAAATAGATAAAAGAAATTAATTTATAAGATCAACGCTGCGTCGCAAAGCTGAAAAGATCAATCCAACATAATACAACTGGCACTGTACAACTTCGAATCGATTTATTCCTGTTTCGGCCACACGTAGCTCATAGTTTCACGGGGACACCACCCGCGAAAGTCATGTTTCCAGGGGGCCAACAACCGCAAAGGCGACGTTTGGGCGGGAGTTACATTCTCCGTTAAATATTCTGAAGATCGAGGCCGAGACTCGAGGAGAGGAGTCTTGCAAGCTAGAGTAAGGTGTTTTGTGAAGGGGAAGAGTGCAGTGGCCCTCCAGTTTACCGGAAACCTTGAATGGACTGAAGGGGTTATTCAGCGTCTTCTTGGAACCCGTTCGTGTCTTGTTAAGCGCGAAAGGGCACCAGTCCGTCATCACAACGGCCACTTTCACAGGACGACACAGAAAAAAAGGATAGCTAGAGAAGCGACAGATGGTGGTTGCCGGTTGGGATTTCCGTGCCAACCTCGAGGTTGGCAACTGCAAATAGGAACACGAGCCACGGCCTCCACTTTCTACTGCCACAACCAGACACGTCCCAGAATTAGCGACAATTCTGCCTTTCTTAACCGAGGCGTCCGCCAAACCGGCATGGAGCTTTCTCAGAGGGTGGAAGAACTATGAAATTCATAAGTAGGTGACGAAGCCCTCGGTCCACCCCAGCTCGTGTTGGCGCGAGCGTGTGCCCTATGCAGCCCATTCCAGAAGGATGGCTTATACTGTTGATGCTTGATCCTCGATTAAAATCGTGCGGGTAGACTACTATGGCTCAACCACACAGTAATCAGAAAATAACCTGCGGAATAATTGATAATAGAATTTCTTCAAAGCGTCCCGTTGGCATATAAAAGAGAGAAACCGACTACATTGGCATGGCCAGATGCTATGGCCCGTTGCTACAAATGCAACCTGCATCTCTGTCAATGTAAGAACAACTGTTTGTGTGACACTGGTTAGCAATACGCGCCTTTGTTTTGCTTTTTTTTCCAAGCAGCTCGGGCAAGATGCACAAAACGAAATAATTTTTCTGGGGCACTTTGAGCCGCAACGAAGACGAAGCGTACGCGGGCGCTTGATGAGCATTCGGGTCGCTCTGCTGGCCATGGGCTACAATGAGGTACCGCTGGGTTCGCCTCCCGTATAACAGCTTTTGCTGTAAAATAACGTCACCGCGCCAATGTGTCACTATTAACGTGATAGCGTTAAAGGCCCCGTTCTCCAGAAAACCTGGTGTCGGCGTTTTCAGCGAAAAAGCACGAGTATGGCTCTGGCAGGTGGCCCCCGGGGAGCAACCTAAGAAGCAGGTGGGACACCCAGGTCACGCGACCGTGTGGCGTCGTCAAAGCCTGCCCACCATATATTGAGTAAACTGCACACCGTGGCAGTTGGTAGTTAAAATAATGATTGGTCGCTCGGAAAGAGCAACATGGGCCGCACAACGCCCACCGCAGGGCAGTGGCACATCACTTAACTGCTGCACCCCTACGCCAGGAGGGCAATGAGGACTGCCAGGGATCTATGAATGTAAAAAGGAGAATGACCTGCATATATGGGGATTAAACCATTACGCTATCGCGTCATACCCTTAAGGCGTGTTCCCTTCATTTTTTAAAAGCCGTTTCAGGCCTCTCAGAACATAAGATTGCAAACCATCGCGGTAGCTTTTCAAGGCCACACTTAACCCTTTCAGGCCCCGTGATTCCACTTGGAATCATCAAATTTAGAGGCCACTAGTCTTGAATGCAGCGAGAAAGTCCAGCTGTTTCTGCAGAAGTTCCGACAGTTAACAATTCATCAACATATGTTATGGCCTTTTTCCTGACTAACATATGCTAGTATGTAGGAGAGGGGCATAGAAGCTGCATACGCTCCGCTGCTACACCTGGTGCAACATCCTCCCTTGCACCGTGTAAAAGAATCAAAACCATTTTTTGTTCTTCTCAAATCATGTTACTCCTTCAAAATAAATTGTTTCGGCTAAACAGCTTTACAAGCGCTAGAACATTTAGCAAATAATAATGAATCCAAATAGAATCACTGGGACATGGAGGTCCTATTGTGGAATAAGCAGCGCAGTCGTATTTGAGATGCATTTGACTGCTTGCGTAGTGTAAATGTTGCCCCTTACGCAGTGTATATTTCACAATAAACTTTTTTTTCGAAGTAGATGCATGCATGAAAAGGACGTAGTAGGGCGTATATTAGCAACAACAACCCAAAGGCAAGGCATAAGAAAAAAGTATTGAACCTCTATAGACCTCCATGCCAGCCAACTAAAACCTGCCGGACAATGCAGAATCAAGTGGTAGCGCAACTACGCCCAATAATGAAAGCCATACAGCTTTCAACCTCCGAAAAGCCAACCAACTAGCCCAAGAGTTCACGCTGTGCGACCAAAAAAGTCATCACGGAAAGATCCGTATTGTGGACGCAGCACGATACTGCTGAACTAGGCTGAAATAATGAATAGGAACCCCCACGGGAGGAAGCACCTGCACCGTACGAATACTTCGAAAGCTTCTGCATTGACTCAATCTTTGGGATATTCGCATTAGAAACTTTTTATTTGTGCATTAAGTAGATGCTGTTAGCTCGAGGCTGGAAATCTGGATACTGGTAGCGTGGTTACCTGCGGCATGTCTCAAAACAACCAGTGCTCGTATTCAACCAACTCAAGAATTCTGCTTACGTAGGACCGCAAACAACGAGGAAATAACAAATACGTACAAGCTGTCTGTATTGTCATTCTCGCGTTTTCTTGGTAAAAACTGTAGCATCCTCTATTCCGGCAGAGTCTAGCGTAGTTTCAAGGCAGTGCCTGTTCATTGAAATTTTCAAAGAAATCACAAAATCCAAGCATTTCTCCTCCCATAAATCACAATCATTCCATTTGGAATCATGGAAAATAACTTGTTAAAAACCGACGAAACTTTTATTTTCTGTGGATTTAGGGTTATCCTCCCCCTGCATATGCTAGTTGCTGGATATATATTTTTTCTATTCCACAGTTCTAATTTGGACCGGAAAGGGTTAACCAACATTTTACGCGAACGGCATTTTCTATGCATACTTGTCCATTTTATCTTAGTTTAAATTTTTAATACTAGTCACTGTATACGAACGCTACTACATTTCCCGGTTGTTAAGCATCCAAATGCTATGCTAGGGACGCAAACAGGCTTTTTTAGAGCACTGCAGTGTTATGACGCTAAGTCAACGAGAGAAATTTTTAGTGTAGCCGCTTACCTACTCATATTGCTTGAGTTTCTGCCGCTTTTGACTCTGCTACTACGCTGGAGAGCTCAAATAACTTGTGATACACACCACCTGGTTAGAAATGCGCGTCTTGTGCTCCGGATGACGCTGCTCGAGAACTGTAGTCAAGCCTGCTCAAGGATGGGATTTCTGTCCTGATTATTTCTACCTGGGTGTCTGAAAACGGCTAGGCATTAATCATCAACTTCGATGGCATTTCGCTACAGTGCAACTAAGAAGAGTGTAGTTTTTGGTCAAGACTGCACACCACTGCTACTCAGGAAACAGGAAGGCTCTGCCGTTTCAATAATATTGTGATAGCCTCTTACGTTTACTTTGGTTATTTTTGCTTTCAAAAATCAATCACGTATTTTTTTTCGGTAATACAGCGCTTCCATACACCTGCCAGCACCTAAAGGTGCTTTCACAAACGCCTAAAGATGAAGACCTAAAGATCCTTAAAAATAAATGGAGTGGTAAAGAAGCCTAGCGCCTACACCAGCCGCCTTTCCCATACGCAGGAATTCACTGAAACTATGGTGGCTTTTGACTTCAAAAACTGTCAACGTTCTTCATTAAGCCAACAGAGCTAAGAGTGAAGAAAAGGAAATCACCAGCCTTTCTGTTTTCCTCGAGGGAGTACGGGTGGCCCCAACAAATGGGCAACCTGCTCTCCTATGTCTTCCCACACAAAACGATGAGGCTCTTTCCCATGATCACAGATTAAAAAAAGCAAACAAACTGATGAAAACATGGATGAACAAAGGAGCGGACCAACACCGTTTTCTCTAACACGTTTCATTGCGCTTCTTGAAAAAAGTACTGCGCAGTTCACGCCCAGCGTCCTTCACAACGTAGACTGGCTAGTTATGTGTATTACCACGGTAAACAGTGTACCTATATCGACTCTTCTGAGTGGTCACAATCAGACTCCGTGGCGGCTTCATAGAGTGATTGAGGGAACAGGGGGGATAAGAGACAAAGTGATAAGGCAACAGAGGGAGCGCGGTGTTAAATACTAGTAAGCATTCAAAGCGAGAAAAGATGCTTCGAGAGAAAAGCACGAGAGCGCGGAAGCTAGCGAAGGTGGCATGATTCACCAGCGAGAATAGTTTCGTCGAGGCCGCCCGCCCATGACGTCTCCACATGTGCTGGAAAGTCAAAATCTATAGTGCACCGTTGAGCTGGCGGTTGTGCTTGGCATGAGTGGACCATGTAGGGCACCTGTTTTGAGTCCCTTGTGATTCCAAACTGTGCTCAAACATCCAATCCAACGTAAGATTTTGCGATATGTAGACACGCAGCAAAAAAAAAAGGCATTTCTGCTCGGCTTTGCCGAACCACTTTACTTAAAAACCGGGAAATAAGAAAGGAAATGCTCCTTTCCTGAACGCTGGGAATATGCTCGCTAGAACGAACACTAGATGACTACAAAGGGAGATAAGCACAGCACAATTATTTTCTCGAGCGCCCGCATTACAAATAATTTTATTCCAGACTGTGCACGCCGTCAGTTGAGCAGCTCTAATTATGCGCTAGCTATCAGTCACCACCCTGTCCATGTTTCTAGAAAATAGCTGAAAGCGTGATCACCGCTTACCTGGTATAGCGAATGTTAAAGACAACGTGCAAGAAAAAATGAGCATCCGAAATCTCTACGAAGTAACGAGAGCAACTCTCCTACACATGCTCGAACAAAAACAGTGGGACATACAGCTACGTTTTTACACATTTTGAAAGCGCCTTTCAGTGAATATTCAAAACGAGAATTCATAGGTTCACAGAACTACTAACGTTTAGAATAATATTGCGCCTACACTGCTACTTGTCATCCCATTGCGCAGGTTCTTTTTGCAGCTTTTCATTCCATCGCTTAAACTGCCACGAATATTTATTCTTATCGCAGAATGCGTTTAAAGGGAACTCCTGGACTTTTCTGTGGTTCACGTTTTTTAGGAAAACTTTTACCAGAAGTTTTCTCTTCCGTCTTCATCTTTTTAGCCAGACTTGGCGATCGTGCAGCACTTCATCTCCCGGAAAATTAGTTTTAATGTCGACCATTTTCGTTATCTCAGTTCAGGTTATCTCTACTGCCAACACTGCTATTATAGCTCACAAACATTGCGCATCCGTAGATACGTAGACACTTGCTCCCGTTTCCTGAACGCACCTTTAGGGGTTTGCATCATTTCAACAATAGCAGCCGTGTTAACCCTTAAAACGTTGACGCTTCAGATTTTTTAATTAATGTGTGTGACGACACCACTCCATCAATGTAAGCAGCGCCCTCTGCCAAGCTGCCAATTTTCGTTTCGGTTTACTGTTTCTGCTGTTGTAAAATTCGTTTTTTCGATATTTTTGCAGATGGTTTGCTTTAACGAACAAAGGACTTTGTTAGGAATATAATTTATCATCAACTCAAAATGTTCAAAAAGAACACCGCAGTTGCCCCTTAAGGGCTGCTGCTAAGGTTTGTTATCCTAAGGTGCAGACCAGAAAATTTTCAAAAATTATCCTCATTTTAACCTCCTGAAGAATAGAAAGAGTGCGCCCAGGAATATGTAACCGGTACCACCTTAAAAGGACCGACAATTGAATGTTGAGGGCCGCATACGATGACAACGTAGATAACGCAGCGCACCGCTCGTCCCCCCAAAAGCTGTCCTCGTTATTCAACGGTGGCTTGCACATATACTATAGCGAAATCGTGCCAGAACAGCATCACCGCTGGTGCAGGCTGTACCGAAAAGTAATGGACTCCTGTGAAAGAGGAGATACAAGATATTAATTTCAATGTAACGTTTCTCACGTCCATTGTGTATACAAAAGATTAGATCCTTAAAAGGAAAGCTTGAACTGTGCTCGCATAGCTGAAAAGTAGCTGAAAATGTAACAGTCCCGGTTCCTCTATGCTCCTTGTGCTTTTCAGAGCTCACAAATGGATGTGGACAGGGTCAGCAACAGGAAGATAGGTGCTTGCCTGTCCCACAAGAATGTCTGCAAGTTGGCGCCGGACATCATGAGAGCCGCTGGTATCTGGAAGGCGAGAATACGTGCACACAATATCAAATAAACAACTGCAGCGTCCGTGGGTTTACTTCGCCGGCAGAATGCTATGAGTATTGTATTAATGTCTGAAAGGCAGGTGAACAGCCTTTCCCTTGGCGAGCCATAATAAATGTTTGTACAACTACTGCACTCATTTGGTTTGCTACAGCGGACTGTAATACTCAGGACAGAGGACTGCACGTTTAGTTTCATCGATTACGCACTGCAAACTAGCATCCGCAGCAATGCTTGTGTGTTAATTACGACTTGTTTGAGCGACGAAAGTTACATATCAGCGTCTCAAGCTTCACGCAAGCCGCATCACCTTTCGTATCGTAAGCATAAATAGTACCATATTCTTTGCTCATACAAGGCAAAACTGCATTAAACCTGGAATACTGCTGCCGCTAGTTTACATCAGAAAACTCCTCGCAACACCAGGAATACGAAATTCGCCTCCAGGAGCACCAGCCAGAACACATTATTATGAACAGAAGGAATCCGCTAGGTGGCGCCGCCCTGTTTAGCTGGCTGCCTATCGAGCTCCGCTTTCACCTGCCCCTGGCCTAATCCAGGGCTTCGCCCGCCCCTGGATTTCCTCTCCATCGTTTCCGGAAGGCTTCCGAAGCACGTGGATACCATCGGCATCACGGCCCGCTGCCGGGCTGGCCCTTCAAGCGCCTCCAAAAGTCTGAAGCGGCGCGGCGCCTCGCTAACCCTAACGCGCCGCGCCTGCACCTCTGCAATGCAGCGTCTCACGAAGCCCCTGCAGCCCAGACCCACTGATGCCGCCACCGCGGGGCCTACTCCAACCGCCCACGCCACCGCGCAAAATCCTGTCGCAACCAACACTGTGAGCGACGCTGGGAGCTCCGGATCGACGGCCGCGGCGCAGCCGGCAGCGTTCGTCGTCACCGCAGCGTCCACTGCTCGCCAACTCCACGCTCTAAGAGACGTCAACACCTTTGGGCCCATAGACGCGTCGCAGCCGCCTGCGTTCGTCGACGCCGCCGGTGCCGCCGCGCCTACACCAGCCACATTACCCGCTGACACCAAGACCTGCAGCCCGGCACCAGCGTCGCAGATTGCGCCCCAGGCTGACGATTCGTCGGCAGACATGGACTTCATGGCGTCCCCGGTAGACGACACTCCATCCCCGGAAATCGGCTGGAGCACCATCGGTGCCAGCCGTAAGCCTGCTTCCGCCACCCGACCCCGCTCCGAGCTCATCACTGTTGGCATACAACTCCCTCCTGGTACCCTCAATCCCAAGCTGCCTCTCTACGACGTGCTCGCCGCAGTCACCTCCGCTGCACAACTTTCCTCCAAGACCAGTGCAGACATCACCCTTCAGGCCAAGCCAGCCCAAAGCCTTGTGTTTTTAAAAACTCATTCTCCTCTCACCGCCCACCTCCTACTTTCTATCACGCACCTTCACCTTCACGGTAAGCCTGTCAGCATCAAAACTTATTCCCCCCATCCTCCCATCTCATGCCTCGGCGTCATCCATAACGCCGGTGGCCACTTCACTCCTGATGAGCTCATGCATGAACTAGAATCTTTCAAAACAGATATTCTCGCTGCTCGCATGATGGGATCCACTCAATCAGTGCTCATAACGTTCGCTGGTACCGTCATCCCCCACTTTGTATATTTCAAACGCGTTGCCTTCCGGTGCCGTCCTCATAAACCTAAGCCTCCCACCTGCACCCGTTGTCTCACTCTAGGCCACCGCGCCCACCAATGCCCCCAGCACAGCGTTCCGGCAAAGTGCCGTCGCTGTGCTGCTCCTCTACCCGCTGACCCTTCCGCTCATGTGTGTGCCCAGCCCTGGTGCGTTCATTGCCAGGTAAATACCCACCCCTCCCTCGACCCCACTTGCCCCTTCCTCCTTGCTAAACAACGCGAGTGTGCTAAAGCTGTGTGACATTCCGTGTGTGCTGCGAGGGTCCACGTTCGACGGCGCGGCGTAGACGGAGACCCGTGACAGCGGCATCATCAATTGCCCAGCCATGCTCTTTGGGTGACGACCAGAAAAACCGGTCCCGCCGCCGCCCCGGGGAAACGGGCTTTGTCCTCCCCAATTTCCGGTTACATTCCAGGACAAGGGAGCTGTCAGCGGGCCAGAGCGCGCCGTACCACAGCCGACGCTATGCGAAACCGCGAAGACGACATTCTTTCCCTCCCCCCCCCCTTTGTCGTGGGCTATCGCCGGGAAGGCACCCACAGCTTCCCAGAAGGGCCGCGACGGACACCTGTCATGGCGGACAGGCAGTACTCGCCAAGAATGTGGAAAGACAGGCGCTAGTGAATTAGCTCCGAAGAGAGAGCCTGTGTATACTCTCACTTGAGAGAGAGTGGTGGCGTTTTTGTTGTTTATTTAGTTTGTATTGTTAACAGACTCTGGGGTCGAGGCTAAGCCCAGCCCAAGGGGTGGTCCCCATCTCGCATGTTATTTTGGATTGGAGAATTGATGCTTTGGGCGGGCCACTGGAAATGACCGCCCTTAGTCCTTTGTTAATCAAGTGCTTAAAAGCGCATGTAAACGGATGCAGTTCAGTCTGAGCTGGGGCTCCATGCTTAGCATGTAATGTGATGCTACTTAGGCACTAACCTGCCCGGTCGATGAGTAAAGAAGTGCAAAGTTTGTTCTGTTGTAAAATTATGCTCTGCTGTCATCATCTACAAGCTCGCCTCCTGTTCATCTTCCAAGCCGAACGACACTAGAGGAAGGGTTTGTGAACCATCCTCGAAGAAACGGACGACTATTGAAATTCTACTGCAAGCACGCTCAGGACGACATCGTTTGCCAAGAGGGCCTTCAGCGCCGAAACCCGTCAGCGTGCAGCTTCTGCCAGCAACCGCTCGAGCCCAACTCCGGAGCCACTCCATCGCCCCCATGAAGTCGTCGGCACGTAAGCTCGGACGCCCCAGCCTCTGATGTATAACCTTAACCATGTGTAATTATTGAATATACCTGTTTGTTTAAACTGAGCCATACGGTGTCTCTTTGCCTCTCCGTCCCGTGTGGACCTGCGCATTATGGGGGTCATCACACTGGTGTCAGAAGTGGGGTCTCAAAAGCAAATGTCCTCTGAATGCTGTGACATTCATGACTTCAAAATTGTAATCAAAAGGGAATCACGGGACTGATTGTGGGACTTTTACCCCCATTTGAGAGGCTTGAGGCACTGGAGGGCTTGAAAAAAAAAATGACTGTATCTGAGGGAGCTCCCACTCCACAGCCGTCGCTCGGAGCAAGCATGCTGGCATTAGGAAGCGTCATTCCGACGTTTACGGGAGATAAGACAGGGGTTCCAATCTGCGATTTCTTTTCCATGCTAGAAGAGATTGGGAAAATGGGGGGATGGTCCGATGCTCAAATGCTGGGAATGGCGAGGTGTAAGATGGCAGGAGCTGCTCATGATTTTGCCTGGCGAGACGAAAAAGTAAAATCCACAAAATCATTTGCGGAATTTAAGAAGCTCGCGTTTGAGCATTTCGACACTGAACCACGTCACGTGCGGGTACAGAGGTTCCGTGACGCCGGACAGATGGTAGGGGAGGACGTGCGAACATTTGCGTCGCGGCTTCAGCGCCTAGCACGCGATACGTTAAGCAGGGAGGAGGAAGGAGACCAGTTAAGGAAGAAATACGCGGAGGATATACTTAAAGAGGAAATGACCGCTTTGTTCGTGGCTGGTCTGCAAGACCCCGTGCGCCGGTTCGTGCTCTCGCGCAAGCCGAGCAATTTCGACCAAGCCGTGGAGGCCGCATTGGATGAGGAACGAAATGAGGCGTTAACGACAGCCGCAGCGAGAGTACGCGTCATAGAGAGAGCGGTGCTCAACCCTGAGGTTGCTCTCTTGACAGAGCGGTTAGATCGCTTGGAACAGCTGCTAACTCAGCAGGTAGAACGCCAGGTTGAAGCGCGCGCTCAACAGCGCCCATTCGCTGGAAACCGGAGACCGCCACAAAGCTACAGGCGCGGTATGCGAGATTTTGAAGAAATCGTATGCTTCGCTTGCCAGGGTCGCGGACACATCGCCAGGTTCTGCCAAAACGTGCGCCGTGGGGAGCCACAAAGAGAAGCAGGCGAGACACGCCCTAAGCAAGCCTACAGCGGGGCTCCAGATACCGAGTCAAAAAACTAGTTAGTCCTCCCCAGCCTGAGGAGCGTGGGGAGGGAGCAGTAGATGATGAGGTGGTGGTAGTTTGTGTGGCCGACGAGGCATGCCCTGTTGTGCGTTGCAAGTTAAATGGTTGTTGTATGGAATTGTTGATAGATACGGGGTCAAAGGTGACATTGCTTAAGGAGAGCAGTTTTAACACGCTTCGAAGGAAGGGGGACCGCGAGGTGTTGGAAGCGTCTGGTGGTATGGCAACCAAATTTGTAGGCATAACGGGGGATCCTCTTGGCATAAGTGGACTCTACCGGTTACACTTCTCTCTCGGCGGAATTGCATTGGAGCACCCCTGCTACGTATGCCCGGACACGGTGTCTCTGCCAAACGGAGTGTCAGGTATATTAGGGCAGGATTTTTTGAGAAAAGGGAAGGTAGTAGTTTCATTCTCTGAGGAAGAGGTTAATGCGGGCGGATCAAAAGTTCCGTTTTTGAACAGGAGAGGGGCTGAGATTCGCATTACCGATATTGACACCCGTCAAACAGTGGGATCATTGGAGAAGGTATATTCGCGGGTTGCCGTCAGGCTGGTCGATGAGGCGGTCGTCCTTCCTTGGTCGGAGCACATTTTGTACGCGTTTGTGCCTTCAGATGTAGAGAGCGGCGCCGTGGGAGTGCTTGAGCCGGTCGACTCTCTCAGCAATGGCCTGAAGGCAGCCGCGTGCCTCGTGACAGTTAATGACGCCCACAGAGTGCCCCTACGGGTGGTTAACTGTAGCCAGCAGCCACTGAGCCTTCCCAAGAACAAAACATTGGCTTTCTTCACCTCTGCGATAGAGCAACGTGAGCCCACCGATACGGTACTCGCAACTGTAGAGCATGCTAGTCCTTCGGCTGCTCCAAAGGTGTCGTTCGATCTTTCTCACGTAAAATCCAGGGAGAGGGAGGCTCTGGCTGGTTTGCTGAACGACTACTCGGAGGTATTCGCCGCGTCCAACCTGGATTTGGGCTGCTGTGGCGTTATAAAGCACAGGATAGAAACCGGCACTTCATCGCCCGTTTACCAGCGTGCGTACAGGATTCCTTACTCCCAACGTGAGGAGATGGAGCGGCAGGTGCAGGACCTGATTGATCGCGGCATTGTCGAACACTCAAAGTCACCCTGGGGAGCACCAGCACTATTGGTGGAAAAGCCAGATGGCTCGTATCGATTGGTAGTGGACTACCGCAAACTAAATGCCGTAACTCGCATCGATCCATACCCCATCCCCAATATACAGGAGACGCTATCTCAGCTGGGCTCTGCCAGGTACTTCACGGTAGTGGACATGGCGGCGGGATTCTGGCAGATAGCAATGGATCCGGCAGATGCCGAGAAAACGGCATTCAACACGCCCTCAGGGCACTATGAATGGAAAAGAATGCCGATGGGTCTGGCCAACAGCCCTGCTGTCTGGCAGAGAACCGCTGATGTTATCCTGGCAGGTCTTCTGGGGAGGCTGTGCTTCGTGTATATGGATGACATTATCATATACAGTGGCAGTTTTGATAACCATTTGCGCGATATTGAGCAGGTTTTGGTGCGACTAAGAGCAGCGGGTCTCAAGCTGAAGCCCTCTAAGTGCCAATTCCTCAAAAACGAGGTGAAATACCTCGGGCACGTTGTTTCAGCTGACGGCGTGCGACCGGACCCTGAGAAACTAAGGTGTGTCTCAGATTTTCCATCCCCGACTAGCGTCCGCCAGGTCCGGCAGTTTCTCGGCCTGATCGGTTACTACCGAAGGCACATAGAGGAGTTCGCCAAGCTCGCTAAGCCGCTCACCGCCTTAACAGCCAAAAATGTCGCCTTTCGCTGGGACGAAAACGCGGAGAATTCTTTTGGGGCCCTGAAAAGGAAGCTAATGAGTGCACCGCTGTTGCGCCACCCGGATTTTAATTTGCCCTTCGTTATGGCCACAGATGCGTCAAAGTTCGCAGTTGGTGCCGTGCTATCTCAGGTTATCGAGGGCAAAGAACATCCCGTTGCTTTTGCTAGCCGACAGCTGAGCCCCACAGAGCAAAAGTACGGAGCTACGGAAAGGGAGTGCCTCGCCGTTGTCTGGGCAGTAAAGCACTTCAGATGCTACCTTTACGGCCGCAAATTCAAGCTAGTCACAGACTGCCATCCTCTGAAATGGGTGATGAGTGTCAGGGACCCTAGCTCGCGACTCGCTAGATGGAATCTACACCTGCAGGAATACTGCTTTGAAGTTGAGCACAAGTCAGGAAAGACACATCTGAATGCTGATGCACTCAGCCGCACAGCTGCCGTGGCAGCTATAGATGAGTTTGTCCCCGTAGTCGACCCCGCCGAATTACGCACAGAGCAGTGCAAAGATCCTGACCTGAAGCGAATAATCGAAAGCCTAGAGGGCGCACCGTCTCACCCCGAACAGCTAGGTTATTTCATTGGCAAAGACGGCACCCTGTGTCGGCGCACGAGGCCAACCAGGAAAGGGAGACCAGAGAAAACCGCTTGGGAGAGAGTCGTCATACCTCGGTCGTGGACAGAAAGGGTTCTTCGCGCGTTTCACGATGCGCCATGCGCCGGTCATTTTGGCGTAGCGAAGACACGCAGGCGTGTGGAGCGTTTGTACTTTTGGAGTGGCATGCGACGGGATGTTAGAGACTACTGTGCGAAGTGTCATTCCTGTCTCGAAAGAAAAACACCCAAGGGACGAAGACCAGCTCCAATTCAGCCGTTCCCTGAGGTTTCGGCTCCCTTCGAGCGGACAGGTATGGACATAATGGGCCCATTGCCCACGACCACTTCCGGAAACAAGTACATTTTAGTATTTGTCGACCACCTTTCAAAATACGCGGAAGCGGTAGCACTCCCAGATCAGAAGGCAGACACGGTTGCAAGAGCATTTGTCGAACAGATCGTGCTCCGACATGGACCCCCGAGGCAACTCTTGACAGATCGGGGAACGAACTTCGTGTCGCAGCTAATGAGGAGAGTTTGCGAGCTGCTTAAGATCGCTAAGAAGCAGACAACACCGTACCATCCGGCTTGCAACGGCGCGGTGGAGCGACTGAACCAAACCGTGGCCGGGTTCCTGTCGCATTTTGTTTCGCGCGACCAGCGGGACTGGGATTTGTGGCTCCCGTATGCAATGTTTGCCTACAATTCCGCAGCACACGAGAGCACGGGCGAATCGCCATTCTTTCTTCTCTACGGCCGAGACCCGGACCAGCCTAGTGAAGTGCCAGAGGGCCCCCGTCGTGTCCCATACGCTTCACTGGACGACTATAAGGTTGAGCTAGAATCGCGCTTGCAAGTGGCGAGGGACATCGCAAAGGAGTCCTTAAAGAAAGCGGCGAAGCGCAGGAAGGAGGTGCACGATCGCAGTGCTAGAGACGCGCCGTTTGATGTGGGGGACAGCGTGTACATTGAAAACTGCCAAAGGCAGATTGGGCTAGCTCGTAAGTTCCAGACGAAGTGGAGAGGACCGTGCGAGGTTGTCGAGAAGCTTTCTCCGGTAAACTTCAGAGTCCGAGACGTGAACCGGCGTTTGATAAGGATACACGCAAATCGCCTCAAGTCGGCACCGGTTCAGTATTCGCGAAATGAGGAAAGGGAAAGCGCGGATTTTGATGGGGACAGAAGTGAAGCGGAGCGCGCAGATAGTTCGCAAGAAACGCCCTCTCCTGCATTTGTTCGGCAGGCGCCCGAGGTGACGGCCGGAATGCCACCGGATTTACTTCATGCATTGCTAGAAGAAGAAGCGCGCGAGGTTGCCGCGCAGATAACGCCAGGAGAGGCTCCTGCCACGAGCCCTCGCGAGTCCCAAAGCAGAAAAAGGGGCACAGACTTACTTAGTATGAATCATGAAGGCCGATATCCGCTGCGAAATCGGAAAGCTAAGTCGGACTAATGGCGTAAACAGAGCGGAGTTGTGAACTGGTTAGAATTGTGTAATGCCGCAGCTCATAACATTGCTATGTGCTTATGTGTTAAGTTATCGGAGTTGGTAGTTAAACCTTTCTGTCATTAAGTAACACCTGCACAGGAGAGCATGCGGAGCGCATGCAGAACCTGCCCTACTTCCTTTCGTTATCTATATTTTTGTCTGTGCCGTGATCGTGCTAGAAGTGGGAGCTCCTTTGTAACTGTGGTAAATTTATTTCGTCCAGTTTGGACTAGAAAGGAGAGGCTTGGGTGCTGAGTTTCATGTTTATCTGTAAAAGAAGATCAGTGCTGCCCCTGGAGACGCCAGTATTGACAGCGGAGGCATATGGTGTTGTGCAGTGGTGTTGAGTGCAGCGAAAAGTGTTTTGTCGGACGCACTGTGCGAGGCGATTCAGAAAGACAAGGGGAGCTGCGTGGACTCAAATGTTCGGAGAACATTCTTCTGGAGGGTGAGCGAGTGTGACATTCCGTGTGTGCTGCGAGGGTCCACGTTCGACGGCGCGGCGTAGACGGAGACCCGTGACAGCGGCATCATCAATTGCCCAGCCATGCTCTTTGGGTGACGACCAGAAAAACCGGTCCCGCCGCCGCCCCGGGGAAACGGGCTTTGTCCTCCCCAATTTCCGGTTACATTCCAGGACAAGGGAGCTGTCAGCGGGCCAGAGCGCGCCGTACCACAGCCGACGCTATGCGAAACCGCGAAGACGACATTCTTTCCCTCCCCCCCCCTTTGTCGTGGGCTATCGCCGGGAAGGCACCCACAGCTTCCCAGAAGGGCCGCGACGGACACCTGTCATGGCGGACAGGCAGTACTCGCCAAGAATGTGGAAAGACAGGCGCTAGTGAATTAGCTCCGAAGAGAGAGCCTGTGTATACTCTCACTTGAGAGAGAGTGGTGGCGTTTTTGTTGTTTATTTAGTTTGTATTGTTAACAGACTCTGGGGTCGAGGCTAAGCCCAGCCCAAGGGGTGGTCCCCATCTCGCATGTTATTTTGGATTGGAGAATTGATGCTTTGGGCGGGCCACTGGAAATGACCGCCCTTAGTCCTTTGTTAATCAAGTGCTTAAAAGCGCATGTAAACGGATGCAGTTCAGTCTGAGCTGGGGCTCCATGCTTAGCATGTAATGTGATGCTACTTAGGCACTAACCTGCCCGGTCGATGAGTAAAGAAGTGCAAAGTTTGTTCTGTTGTAAAATTATGCTCTGCTGTCATCATCTACAAGCTCGCCTCCTGTTCATCTTCCAAGCCGAACGACACTAGAGGAAGGGTTTGTGAACCATCCTCGAAGAAACGGACGACTATTGAAATTCTACTGCAAGCACGCTCAGGACGACATCGTTTGCCAAGAGGGCCTTCAGCGCCGAAACCCGTCAGCGTGCAGCTTCTGCCAGCAACCGCTCGAGCCCAACTCCGGAGCCACTCCATCGCCCCCATGAAGTCGTCGGCACGTAAGCTCGGACGCCCCAGCCTCTGATGTATAACCTTAACCATGTGTAATTATTGAATATACCTGTTTGTTTAAACTGAGCCATACGGTGTCTCTTTGCCTCTCCGTCCCGTGTGGACCTGCGCATTATGGGGGTCATCACAGCTGCATACCTCCGACGCCTAGCTTTGCGCCGGGCCACTCAACCCACCACCCCCTCCTCCTCCTCCTCGTCCTCCTCATCTAATCATGAATATCCATCAGCTCCGATCACGTCACCACCAGGCTCCTTCGCCGCCATAGTTAAAGGATCCTCGGTGCCAGCGTCCCTCTCTTCCACTACACCACCCTCTCCATCCTTGACTGACGCGAGCCGCTCCTTCGACCTCCGGCTAGCAATGCTCGAACGCCAGCAGCGAGAGCAGCAGCGCATTTCCCACGATCTACAACAGCAGATACATGCCTTGACTCAAACCCTCCAGACAACCACCTCCTCTCTTACCTCCCAGCTTAGCAAGCTAAATGAGCACCTTGCCACGTTCCCCACTCCCTCCTCCAGCGCCCAGGTCGCCCCTTTGGCTGACCTTGTCGAAACCACCACACAGGCACATCACACTCGCTTGGTTCAGCTGGAAACTTCGGTTCTCCAGATTCTTACCACCCTCCAAGCACAATCAAAGCAATTGGAATCTTTCACATCTATGCTCCAATCCGTCCATGAGTCACTGCCCCCGGCAAAAAAGAAGGAACGCGTACCATCGCGTTCCTCTCCACTCTCATAATGGCGTTTGGCGAGGACCTCGAAATTGTGCAGTGGAACTGCCGAAATCTTTGCCACAATAAGACCCCCCTCCACCAGTACCTACTCACCCGCCCCTCTCTGCCTCATTTTCTCCTTCTCCAGGAGACCCGGACGGCCCGCAATGTCCCAGGCTACCGCGCCTACCATGCCACTACGGCCACGCCACTTGCGTCTATTTATGTACGCAGTGACGTGCTCGTAGAGCAAATTGACATCCCCTCCACCCTCCTTAAATATTTAGTTTGTGTGGTTTATTACCACCCTTCTTCCCGCATCTCACTCGTCCTTTTGTCTTTTTACAACCCCCCTGTCACTTCCTCTTTATTCTCTGCTCTGGGCAAATTCCTTCACTCTCTTCCTTCTACCTCCCATCTCCTCTTTGGTGGTGACTTTAATGCCCCTCACACACTCTGGGGCTACCCACAAACCCTCAAACCCGGCCGCCTCCTGCATTGTCTGGCCCAGGAACACCACCTCACCCTTCTTAATACTCCTGGCTCTCCTACTCGAGCGGGTATTGCCTCACAACGCTCCACGACACCCGACCTCACTTTCTCTCGGGGTTCACTTTCCTTTCACTGGCAGGTGACAGCCGAAACTCTTCTAAGTGACCACTTTCTCATCCATATCACCACCTCTCTTTCCCACATCCCTCGCTGTCATCCGGTTATTCACACTGACTGGCATGCTTTTCGCACAAATCTCGCCTCCGACTCCTTTCAATCCTACGACGACTGGACGTCGCGCATCTCTGCAGCGCTCACGTCCAGTAGCCGTCGCGTTCGCTCTCGTTACCCAATCCAGGACCCAGATCCACACCTTATCCGTTTATGGCGTCGCCGTAAACGTCTTCAACGCTCCTTTCGCTCCCAACCACACAATGCCCAACTTTCCTCCCGGATCACTGCTCTGCGGGCTGAGATCGTCGCCCACTGCGCCTCCCTCGAGCATTCTCGTTGGAGTGCTCTTTGTGATGGCCTTGATTCTACATTGCACTCGCGATCCGCATGGTCTCTCTTTAAATCCCTCCTTGGCAGTAAGCCTGCCCTTGCTCCCACTCTAGCTAAAGCCCTCACTCAGGGGACTCCCTCCGAAGTTTTTGATCAACTCGCCTCTCTCTACCTCCCGCCCCCTCTGGCACCCTCCTACCCGGTGTACTCAGGTGGACCTAACCCCGATCTGGACCAATGCTTCACTCTCCGGGAGCTCGAATCTGCTCTGCCTGCTAATTCTACACGCTCGGC
>JARKHS020026329.1:0-104769 GCA_030143305.2 Amblyomma americanum | reverse complement strand
GTATGTACAACAGGCGCCCTAGGTATGGAAATCGCACGACATTAGTGAGTGCATATTTATTAACACGGTTTTGCGAAATAAACTCCAGCAGATGAAACAACTACTATATTGGCAGAATGCAGCATTTGATGCATAAAGATGACTGGAAGGGGTAAATTTATTTCTGATGTCAGGAGTGTTTAGCTGGATTCATTAGTATTTAGTCCCAAAACGGACCCTTCTTTAAACCGTCAGTCTTCAAAAAAATTTTAGGCGATTCAAGACAGCCCATAACAATATGGTTTAAATATTGTCAGCATGATTACCCGACGGAAGCAATTTTGCTAGCCTAGAGCTACCAAAGACGCTAATTGTACTAGCCATAGCACGCTGGGGTCGAAAAAGCATCGGCTTATATCCTGAATTTAGCTTGCGAGGCTCGCAAAGTCCAAATTGTAGATGTGACACGAATAATAAAGCATTCCTTTCATGACAAGCGTGTCGAAAGAGCCTCCAGAAGTGTATCTCATTAATATATCCAGAAATCTGGCCTTATAGGTTGCCGACGTGTCCAGTCATTTACGCTCAGACTGTTCCGGATCACGGGGCTTAGTACAATAGAACCTCACTCGTAAGTGTTTGAAGTAATATGAGCTACAAATGTATTGTCCGAGAAATATATGATCCAAACCGCCTAATTTTAGAAAATCTAACCTCTAAGCAAGGTCTAATAGTATTCATTGACAATTTCCCATGGTAAAAATGTCGGGTAGCATTTTTTTGCACAAGGTCTCGACAGCTACCTCTCTAAAGATCCCGGAATTTTATCAGCCTTTGTGTTGTCCTTAACGTGGATGAAACTTCCCAACACTTCCGGTCCGTCGACGGCAAAAGTGAAACTAACAGCCATATATTCCTCGTTGTTTACAAATGCTTCACCCGCTTGTATTCGTGCACTGCGGTGAGGTCATCGCAGTGGTGAACTGCCGCAGCGTTCTTGCTTTATGCTATGTTCGCCAGACCCGGCCTGCTCTTATGAGCGCATTATTTTATTTTTCAGACGCTGTGGCCCTTTCAATTGGGCACTTCGAAGAAGAAACCAAATCAGTGCTCCACCTACCGACACCACTCAGGCCGGTCGCAGCACCTATTTATTGCAAATGAGTTTAGCATTTATTCGATATCGCTGCAACTCCGCTAGCACCGGCGCAGCTCTCACATGTAGCGACGTGCGCCCGACGGAAAGCATTCCATTCGGCAAGTAGGCCTAACTAGAGTCACTAAATAAAGACTTAGAGTACCGTCACTGCAGCACGGCGGTAAGCAGGGGCGGCCATTTTGTTGTTTATCATTGTTGGCAGATTGCCGCTTCGGCGACCCCGCCGCTAACTTTGGCCCGGCCATTTTGTAAACAACGCTGTTAGCCACCCTGCGCTGCGGCGGGGATCGTAGCCGTACGGCATGGAGCCGCTCAGATGCAAACGGTACAGCTGTTGCCTTCAGTTTATGCTTTCGTCATGCGGAGCTGAAATGCTGCGAGGCGCGGAATCCCTGGTCACTGAGTCGGTCACCGGCAGCACTCGCAGCGTCGCAGCACTAGGACTACCACAGTTGCCCGACTGAAAACGCATAAGCCACAAAATGGCAGCCCCCATGAACCGTCGCAGTGTAAACAAGTATCACGTGATGCAAACTGACCAATGATCGTGGCGGCGGCACAGAACAATCGGAGAAAAGAGTGCCGGTACTCTAAGTCTTTATTTAGTGACTCTAGGCCTAACCAGGCAGTGACAGAGTTCCTGTGACGTGAGGCGCGCTATTGCAAGCCTAACGGAATGCCTCCACTCAGGCGCATGGCGCCATGTTTGCGTCTTCCATGCAAGCCGCTCCTGGCCACTCCCAACTCCAGATCATATTTCGCCACCTAGCGGCCAGTGCGCGAAACCATCAGTACAACTCAGGCAGTGCTAGCTTTTCGTTGTCCGTGCGCAGTAAAAGGACAGCTCTGTTCTGGACCTGTAATAGTGCCGTCGTGCGAAGGGCAAAAAACGAGAAAGCGAAGGTCGAGAGAGTTTTGCTGCGTTCTGACGTCTCGCTAGAAAGTCCGCAGTGTCATTTATTCGCTCCCCGAGGAAATCGACAACGCACCCTGGTGAGCGTTATGCATCAGAAGCTTCATCACTAGAAAAATGCGACTGCGACAAGGTTATTATTTATTTATTTGAAAACCTTACAGACCCGTAGGGCATTGTGTAAGGGAGGCGTCAAATTTCACTTTCTTAAAAAAAGTAGAACGATATGAAAAGAGAAAATGCAGTAGATTGCAAAATTACATAGTTTAAGTTCGTTCTTCGGGCTCCACAACCGGTGCCGAACCGTCCGAGACGGTATAACAAACGAGATCCGGCAACACTTGACTGAAGGAAGGAAAACTGAAACTTTATGCCGGAATTCAGACATTTACAACAGAATAAACGGCAAGCATGGTTACATGGAACTGGCTAAGGGAAAATCTTCCCTCCTTGGCATCGCCGAAGACGCAACGGGTCTAAATATAGCTCAGAACCCTTTTTGCAGGCTCCGGAGCCCGGTTTTAAAGTCCTGGGAGCCTGGCCCATCCCTTGCATCCCCCAATCACAACAAACTAACACATGATTGGTTTACAAACTGCACGGCACGCCTTCCAGTTTCGGCAAGGTTCTAAACCCTCTCCCTAAAATGCACAGCCCGAAAAGAACATCGAAATTGCTATAAGAAAATGGAATTCCGGGAATTGACCCTCGAAATGATTGGCCCACCGGGTTTACGTGCCACGCCCTATACTTCCACAGTATTACTCAAACTCTCTGCCTCAGAAGAAGAAAAGCAAAATATCAGCCATAAAAATTACGTCGACTTTTGCTTCTTCAATTGGTTTGCAGCTTTCAGTGAGCAAAACCACATTCGTGTCAGTCGCCAACGGCTGGGGGCGCCGTAAACTGGCTGCAACACCAATTCGTCTCCATCTTTCCGGAACTCCAATTCAAGAAAGTTCGACCATAAAAATCTTGGGCTTGACAATACACGAGTCAGGAACAGGTACTGCTTGGCTTTCTCGGGCTAAAAAGCAAGCAATTCAGGCGTTGGGTCTGATTAGACGCATTGCTCCTAAAACAGGCGTAGCCCGCTCTCACGTTGCACGAAACTTGGTGCGGGCGGTTGTGCAACCGCGCCTCGTTTACCAAGCCAAATTCCAGCATTTGACGAGGGCTCAGTGGGATCGTCTAGAAGCTGTTAATCGAGAGGCAATGAGGGTCATCACTTGCCTTCCCCGCATTACCCCGATCGTGGCGCTCCAAGAACATGCGCAGCTGAATACACTAGATGAGCTGGTGCAGCAACGACGCGATGCTCGCCGCCTAAAGTCAAGCCTTACACACACAACGTGTGCACTCAGGGCATATGCTTCATCGCACTCCATTCTACACCCGCCCCGCCAGTTCTTCTTCCCTGGCGTTTTGTGCAGCTAAGCGACAACAAGCCAACTTATCTACGTCGGCCATCATCTACTCGCGCGGCATCGTCGTTTCGCGACCGAATTACAGCGCAGGACGCCAATCTGCCGCATGGCTCCATCGTTATGTACGTTGACGCAAGCATCCAGGCCTGCGAAACAACAACGGCAGTTTACTGTCCTTGCAAGCCTGCTCTGAACAAAACGTCAAGGTTTCGCCTCTCAGAACCTCCTTCTGTGCGGAGATGCTTGCGGTTCAAGAGGCACTTTACTCTGTGGCCGCCGTTCCCATGCTACCCACGGCCCGCATTGTCATTCGCACTGACGCCCTTCACGTCACAGGCCTACTGCGACGAGTCAGTCGCCCCCCCCCCCCCCCCCCCCAGAAATCTGCCAAGACGTCCATCGTCTAGCGGCACGCATCCCGCAGCAAGTCCGTATTGAGTGGGTCCCGCGTGACCTCCTGAGCGCACAAAGCCGCGCAGATTCTGCGACCCGCCTCTCGAGCCCAACCTCGTCTTTGCCTCGATCCTAACTCTGGATGACACCACCCTCCTTTTAAAAAGAAAGGAACACCTCCGGCGCCGCACACGTGCTCTAATCCCTCCGTGTGCGGTAACCCTCCCCCGTGGTCTTACCCGTGCAGAGGAGGTTGCGCTTCAGAGGATACGGGTCGGGGTTGCCCTAACTCCAGCTGTGACACGCAAGTCTACAACAACAGAGACTGTGAAGCGGATATCCGCCACCTGTTGTGGGACTGCCCGGCGCTGAAGCCGGCGAGAGTTCGGCACCTGGCGGCAGTGGGACTCTCACCGGACAATCCGGATTACTATATTGCCTGGACACAGGGTCCATATCATCGTTCACTTCTTGATTTCATCAAATCAGCCAAACTTTTTTTCATTTATTTAACAATCTTACCCATCTCTCACTTCATAGTTTTTATGCCCTGAGGCAATAAACATCGCTTTAAAAAAAGCAAAAACAACCACACATTCTGCCCGCACGTGCAATCGGTTTCGTCGAAGTTCGTCCACTCCTGACACCGTTCCGCAATTAGCTCTGTAGTCGGACTCCAGCGAGGTGCTTCCGCTGTGCTCAGCTGCCAATTCGGTCCCGACCTTCCCAGGGGAATTAGCGTTCTCGTGAGCTTACGCGGCTTAGCTTGCCGCCGGCCTACCGGCTAACCAACGCCCCATAGATACTCGATCGGTGGGGTTAACTCAAATCTGGACGCCGCTGCCCATCCGTCATTCGCACTGCTCCCCTCCTTGACAAGACTACGACTTTTCAAGATCTTTCTACAAGATGCTCGTCGCAAGGTCGCGTCGCGTCCGGTGTCTGTCAAGACGAGGGGGCTTCTGGCGCAAAACAGTGCGAGGACAAAAGCGTGCGGCCATCGCTGTCAGGGGTGCTTGACCCCAAGACGGGCGCTCCTTTTCAGCGCGCTCTGCGGCCGCCCGTCACAGAAGGGGGGAGGGGGGGGGGGGGTTCAAAGGAAGGGCTGCCGCGGGGAGACGCCGAGACCGGGCGACTGGTCCTAATGACCCCGCGGATCATCCGATCCCTTCCATACATGAAGACAGGAAAAAGAGCAGAGTAATAAATGTAACGACAGGAAAATTAGTTCAAACAATTTAACTCAAAACAACTTCTTCCTTCCCGATAATTACCAGCGCACCTTTAATCAGTGATTTCTCGTATCGTCGTGCTGTGATCGTGGTTTCTTTTTGTAGTCTCGTTATCACTGGCAGCTTAATTTGTCATGGAGCTTTCAGTGTTATGCCTAGCTGCTTTTAATTTGCTCCAATTGATGCTTGCCCTCGACGAGTAGGCTTGGCGGCTAGCATTTTAGTGCGCTCGAGTTGGCGGCAGTGCCTCGCTTAGCATGGCCACACAAGCTGTTTACGCAAAACTGGGCCGAAATAACTGATGAGCTGATTTGGGGGGCTTCTGTGAAATGTGCATCACTAGATGCTATTGCCAAACTTAATCTATGTCTTGCTTTCACAGCGTCCTCCAAGCCCCCCACCCAGCTTCTTTTCCTCTAAATCCGACCTTGTTTGGCACCTGCTTGACGAAGCTGAAAAGTGGCCATACATGTTCCGATCCTGCCTGGCCCTTTTCGAGCTCACTGAGCTCGCAGAAGACGCAACTGTCGGTCATCAGAAAAAAAAAAAAACGGCGAATCGGTCTGCGAAGGCAGAATTGTCCATATGAGCAATAAAAGGACACATGCATACGTTTCTATCCGTAAACGATTATTTGCCGTATTTTAGTGTATCATTCATGGCACTGACTTTGCTAAAAATAACTATACGGGAACTGCTGGCTCCACGGAATACCATGTGATTCAAAGCCGACGTGGCTAGGCACCCAGAGACGGCGTCGAAACATGGTCTTGGAACCATCGGTGTCGAAGCATGTCCTACGCAACCGCAGCTTTAGAGCGGGGGCAGTAATCTAGTTCGCTATTTCCTCATGTTGCTGATGCTGCATGTAGTTCATTCTGCACTGATAAGGCAACAAGAGACGACTCCAGAAAAATGCACCGTTTCACCAATCAAGCAGTCGACAGTGAACGCTTGTGTGTTCAAGAACTGTTATTACTTAAGGGTTAGGGGTAGGGGTAACAGTACATGTTGCGGGACTGAGAGTGGGGCCCCAACAGCCCTCGACGCTGCTACAACCCTGCGAACGAGCAAACGCTGATCCTCCAGGTCCGGTGTGCGAAGAACGCTCTCCCAGTCCGCTTATGTAGGCACTGGTATACGAGGGGCCGCTTGAATAGATTGACAAGTTCAAACTCTGCTGTAGGGGGTTGCTAGAGTCCCACAGAGTGGACATTCAGGGCGGTAGCGCGCTAGGTAAATACGGTAAAGAAGAGAGAGGCAGGGGAAGGTCTGAGTTCGGAGGGTTCGGAGAGAGACTGCCTCGGCCCGTTAGAGGCGGCGGTGAGGCGGGGGGAAACCGCTGCGGGTCGTTTGGCAGTAGTCGCGGATGTTCCGGTAGACAGGGAGTACAGGGGTTAAAGCTGTAGGAGGCGGGCCTGCCGAGCCCGGCGGCGAGGCGAAAGTGAACGTTTATATGTGCGCTGTAAGTTTGGTGAAAAACGCAAAACGACTTGCCTATAGCAGTGATTAAGTGCTACACACCAGTGTTTGCACCTTTCAGAGAGGCCGGTAGCGCATGTGCACTGGCCTCTCTGAAAGGTGCAAACACTGGTGTGTAGCACTTAAAAACTACTATAAGCAAGTCGCTTTGCGTTTTTCCGTCGAGTTCTCTGAAGAGGCATTTAAGAGATCTGGTTTCGTTCACATTGCAGCCCGAACGTCTCTACACGCACGACAATTTCAGCGTTGGCATAAGTGTGGTTCTTCAGTGAGATCAGGGTGAAGTAGTTAGGCTAGATTATGATATGAATATGAACCAAAGAAATTGAGTAGAAGAGCTTTCTTGAATTTTTCTTTTACTGTAAATAAATAACCGTCTGCTTATTGCGTTCATTTCTTAAAGTGGGATCGTTCGGTTCCTGTAGTGAGCTGAGAGGTCTTTGAAGGAGTATAAACACCTAAATTTTGTGTGTGCGTTTTCTTGTTTGTAATGATGCGTAAAGCATTATTATACATATATTACCACCTGGTATTCTACGACCGCTATATAATTTATAATCGCATTCCTTTTTCGTGTTGTTTCGGTTTCGGTTTCAACAGCCGAATGAGGACTGCTGACGTCAACGTGTACTTACAGGTCACGTGAGACATGAAAAAAAACAGCAGTATAATCGCTAATTTCTCATACGTTGTCATTCCTGCTCTCGATGAAGGCTGGCTTCAACACTGCTGTAAATTAAAACGATGAAGCAGCGATTTTATGGACGTTTTTTCATGCCTCACGTGGCACTAAAGCACTCTTTGACGTCACAGCCGTCGTTCGGCTGTTGAATCCGAATCCGAGACAGCATGACAGAAAAAAATCAATTATGAATTATTTAGCGGTCGTAGGCGAATATCACAAGGTGATTCATGCGTAGTAGTGACTTCCGCGTCATTATAGAGAAGAAAACATGCCACCAAAATTAGGTGTCTATGCTGCTTTAAGAAGGCCCCAGAGCGTTCTTCAAGGCCACGATATTGGAGTTGCAGAAGCAGCCGTCGTCGTTGCTTGTACGAACTCTGTGCTTGCGATGCGCGTCTTTTAATCTGGTTGGTTCTGATTTAATATCTGCTACGGGGCCCATTTGGACCCAAGATATTAAATTTATTTTTGAAAATATGGCGGAATGCTTGAAGTACCCTGCTTGAAGCACCGAGCCGGGGTCGAGGTCCTCACAGAACTCATAAACACCAATAGGCGCGAAGGCAAAATCCCACAGGATTGGAGGCCTGCTAAAGTCACCTTCATTCCATAAAACCGGGCAAGAAACTCTCTATAGAGAATCTTAGACCCATATCATTCACTTCCTGCATAGGCAAGTTGTTGGAACACGTAATCCTCAACCGCCCACAAGGGTTTGCGGAAGACAGCGACTCCCCCCCCCCCTCCCCGTGATTGGCTTCGGAGCGCATCTATCTAATCAGGCTGTCATGCATCAATTGAAGTCCGGCATCATTGACCCCGTGCAAGGGACGGGCACGAAGGCAGTGCTCGAGACTGACCTGAACAAGGCATTCGAGCAAGTCTCTCACGAGGCTATCCTCACGAACCTATCTGTCATTAATCCCGGAATGCGGGTATTCTCATATATCCGCTCCTTACTCTCAGAGAGCACCGCGTAGCTCGCAGTGGCTGCGTTCAAGTCTGACCCCATCCCCTAGGGGGCAGAGTAACACCCCAAGGTTCATTCATCTCGCCTTTCCTGTTCCATCCATCTGTGCCTCATCAAACTTCCCTCAAAACTCACCGCCATACCCGGGTTGCATCATACTTTCTACGCCGACGACATCACTCTGTGGGTAGCCACAGGGAGTGACGGCCAAGTGGAGAATACACTGCAGCAACCGGTAGACACGGTCGAAACATACGCGCAAGTGGCGGGCCTCTCATGCTCGCATCAAAAATCTGAACTCTTTGTACTCAGAAACAAGCCCAGAGGCATACACCTCAAAAACTATGTTCCCCCGCCTCCCTTAAACGTATGCTTAGGAGGTTTGCCCGTGAAGGAGGTATCCACCATACGCATCCTAGGGCTATACATGCAAAGCAACCACAAAAACACTCGTACTCTTGACAAACTTAAGTCTACTGTCAGTATTACGACGAGACTCATCAGACGGATAACCAACCGCAGACGGGGCGTCAAGGAAAAGGAACTTTGTCATCTGGCCCAGGCCTTCGTTCTAAACAGAGTCGTGTGCTCAGTCCACTACCACTGCCCTACTTAGTCACCTAGCACAAGAAACCACGTGGAGTAGGCTTCAAACGCGCTCCCTCGCGATCCCCGCGCAACTGTCACACATGTACCCATCGCAATACGAATCCGAATGTTTCCGCTGTGGCGAACGCGCCACTTACGACCACATCTTATAGGATTGTAAGGAAGAACCGCCTCCGGCGGAGCTAGTACAAATCCGTTCTCTCGAGCTGTGGGAGGCTGTGCTGGCCAGCTCAGACCCGAAGACGTAAGTGCGGGCCGTCGAGTGGGCCACCCAGGTCGCCAGCAGTCATGGACTAACGGCCATCTAACACGGTCGTCCGATCACCGAGCTCTTCTTGACGAAATTTTATTTATTTATTTATTGATACTGTTGACCCTCGCTTGAGGGTCGTTACAGGGAGGGAATACAATGCAATGTACAACAGAAAAAATTCATGTCTCATAACATCAAGTTGGGTGCCCCCGACACAAAATATCAATAGAACGTTCGAACTTGTGCACTTCCGATTGTTCGACAACTTCAACAGGCAAAGCATTCCAAATTTCGATGACATCAGGAAAAAAAGAGTAACGAAAAACATCAATACGTGAGTCGTAAGGCTTGATCGATCGAGTGTGGCTTGTTCTCGCGCTCCGTCTTCCCGGAGGCTGAACATATCTATCTGATTTTATCTTGAAGTGCCCTTGAATTATTTGAAAGAAAAGTTCTAGTCTTGATTTTTTTCCTTCGATTTTCCAGTGACTCGAGCCCACATGAGTTCAGCATTTCCGTCACTGAGTCCCTTCTTCTGTATCTTGACGATATAAACCGAGCAGCCATTCTTTGGATTCGTTCCAGTTTATCTTTTAGAACTTTTTGGTGCGGGCTCCAGACGACACAAGCGTACTCCAAGGATGGGCGGATGAATGTTTTGTAAGCTATCAGTTTGACATCTTTTGTTGCATGTTCCAATTTCTTCCTCAGAAAGTAAAGTTTTTGGGAAGCTGTCGAGCACACATTATTAATATGTTTATGCCACTGCAGATTATGTGCAATTGTGACGCCTAAATACTTGAAGGTATCAACATTTTTTAGATTATTTTTTCCAACATTATAAGAAAATAACTGCAAAGTCTTCTTATTAGTTATATGCGTAAAAGTTGATTTTGTGTAATTAATTTCCATGCCCCATTTTTCGCACCAAAGATGCAAGGAATTAAGGACACGGTTTATTCTAATTTGGTCGGCAGCTTGTGTTATTCGAGAATAAATTAAACAGTCGTCTGAAAAAAGCTTCAATTCTACGGGAGACTCGGTAACCTCGTTAATATCATCAATATAAATTAGGAACAGTAATGGAGCTAAAACCGACCCTTGAGGAACGCCAGAAAATACTTCTAATGTAGAAGAAAAACAATCATCCACATGCACAACCTGCCTGCGATTATTCAAATAGGCTTTAATCCACTTAAGAATGGTTTCGCTAATTCCTGCTTTGTGTAACTTGAAAAGTAATTTACTGTGTGGAACCTTGTCAAATGCTTTTGCAAAATCTACGAAAATGACATCTATTTGTTCTTGGGCATCTATGGCTGAACTAAAATCATGTATCGTTTCTATGAGCTGTGTTATGGTAGATAGCCCTCTTCGGAACCCGTGCTGATGCTGATAAAAGAACGCGTTATCCTCGAGGAAAGTTAGTATATGTTTACTTATGATATGTTCCAATAGTTTACAGCTGATACTTGTCAGGGAAATTGGGCGATAATTATTTGCGAGTAGTCGGTCGCCGTTTTTAAAAACAGGTGTTACGACTGCGCACCGCCAATCTTGTGGCAACGAGTTAGTGTGTAGGGACTTTGTAAAGATTATCGTCAAGAAAAATGATATCCACTCAGCGTATCGGTTTAAAAACTGGGTTGGAATCCCATCCGGCCCGCTAGCCTTTTTAGAATCCAAAAGTAACAATAGATTAAACACGCCGGCCTGGGTCACGACCAGGTCTTCCATCGAACATGAAAGGGAGGAAGGCGGGTACGCGTCACAGTCATCATTGCTTGGTTTAGAAAAAACAGACTGGAAAAAGTTATTGAAATGATCTGCTATTTTTGTTTTTTCTGTTACTATGTTCTCACTAATTTGAATTATATTGATTTCCTCTTTATTGCCCCTAAGGTAAAGCCAAAACTTCCGTGGTGCCGTTTTAACGAAGCTACTTAATTTTTTATTAAAAAATTGCTCTTTTGATTCCATCAGAGCCGTTTTTAAACTCCTTCGCAATTTCGATACCTCAGCTGAGCTCACTTTTCTCCTGCGCAGCCTCTTTATCTTGCGCTTGATGTGTATAATAGGTCGATTAATCCAAGGGTTACGGGGTTTTATTTTCTTTTCTCGAGTTGGAATGAATCTGTCAACGCAATGTTTTATGATATTCTTGAAACGTAGCCATAGGTTTTCAACTGGTTCACAATCGCAGGCAAGTTCGAATTCATTATATGGCATTTCTAAAAAATCTTGAATGGATGTGTCGTCTGCCTGCCTATAAGCCTTAAATTGTACAGATACAAAGGGTTGGCCACGAGTGTTTGTTCTGATCGGAATGTGCACAGAAACCATTCTGTGGTCAGATATCCCGTCTTTAACAGACACAGTACAGTCACCCACTCTGTCCGAAAGAAACACCAAGTCCAAAAGTGACCGGGATTCGAGTGTTACCCTCGTGTCTTCTTCCACGATTTGTTTAAGATTGTGCGAAAACATTATCTGCAGCAGTGCTTCGGAACTAGAAATTTCAACGTTCCCAGGTAGGAGCCTGTCCCAGCTAATGCTAGGCAAATTAAAATCTCCGGTCATTATTAGTCTGGTGGTACGGTTCAAGTGAGTGCATAAGAACATATTAAGGTCATCCAAAAACTCTGGTGAAGTGGCAGGCGGCCTATACACTGCGCCAACAAGGTAAGCAACACTCGCATAAGTAATTTTGCACCAAACTGTTTCAGGCAAAGTGCACTCGACCATTACTGCATCTATAGATCTTTTGACAATGATTGCAACACCCCCACCACGAGTATCCCTGTCCCATCTGAACATCTGGTAGTTTGGGGGCACTATACAGTGACTAGGCACACCGTTGTTTAGCCATGTTTCGGTTACGATGAGCACGTGTGGACTTTCTGTCAGTAATACATATTCTAACTCGGTTACTTTGTTAAAAAGGCTACGAGCATTCAATGATAAGATTTGTAGCTATGACGGGGTGAGTTTAGGTTTTGATTCGCCGGAATTATTCGAGGTGTCAGAGCCATCATGCGAGTTGCCTGCTTTTCGAGTGCGGTGCTTGAACTTATCTCGGGAGTTCAGGAGCGAGCGTGCGTTCTTCTCGTTGTCCCATGTGTATAACTTGTCATTTATTTTGAGCTTGTCGTCGATCAAAAAGACCTTCTCGCCCAGCGCCCTTTCAGCAGAGGCACTTTCCCACAACTTCCTTCGCACCGCTACCGTTTCCTTCGCATAGTCATTGCTCACACTAACCGATTGTCCTTTCAGTTTGCTGCAGTTCTTCAGCACTTCGTCCTTCAAAGACCCAATGCTTTTCTCCTCCAAAACGTCGTGCAGAACAAAACCGGACCGCCTAATTTTGACACGGTTGTACGAAATTTCTGCACTAACGAAAGCTATGAGTGTAGTCTCCTGCATGTAGAGAATGTAGAATACAAGGAAAAATTATAATATGTATGCTCTAGGTCGCAGAGGCACTTTCCCACAACTTCCTTCGCACCGCTACCGTTTCCTTCGCATAGTCATTGCTCACACTAACCGATTGTCCTTTCAGTTTGCTGCAGTTCTTCAGCACTTGTTGTTTTTCTCTGCTGTCATAAAATTTCATAATAATTGGCCTAGGCCGTTCTTTGTTCTTTTTCCCTATGCGATGGATTTTTTCGACGGTTTTTACTTCAACTCCCAGCGTATCATAAAAAATTTTATCTATGACAGCTGCCTTTAACTCCGTCTCTGAATCGCCGATTTTTTCAGAAACACCAAAAACCAGCAGATTGTTACGACGACTATAGTTTTCATACTCAATCAGTTTTCTGGCCTGTTGCTGAACTGTTACCTCAAGATATTCAATTCTTTTGTTCAATTCTTGTATCACTGCCAGAGAATCAGTCAGTCTATCAGTCTTTTCATTCAGCTGACCAATATCCTTGCTGATATTAGTCAACCGGCAGTCAGACGCGGCTTGATTATCTATAATCGTCTGTAACAGCTCAGCTGTCTGAGGTCCGGGGTTTTCTTCTATGTCTCCCGACATCAGCAGCATCAGCACGGACCAACAGTCAATAACAATGCAATGAAGCCTACCAGGGCACAGCAGGACGACTAAAAATCTATTGTCACTACGGTAACAGCAGTCTGTGGATGGGGAACCAACCTGCACAAACAGCAGCAGCGGGTGAGCCATGCTGTCCGCAGGCCAGATGCCGTGCCCTCTGATCTGGTCGGTGTCGCGTCGTTCCTTAAGTAGATCGGCTGCTGGTGACGTCACATCTCGTGGTCGATATCCCTTGATTGTGTTGTTGCTTGTGACGTGGCCCGCGCAAAGCATCAGGGGTTGTATCACGGTGATGTTGGTCGTTGATACCGGGGTGGGCGTCGCATGCAAAATCCACGGCAGAACCTGCACAAACAGCAGCAGCGGGTGAGCCATGCTGTCCGCAGGCCAGATGCCGTGCCAGATGCCATGTTCTTCCAATTCAACGCCGAAGGAGGTGGCAGCAGACACCAAGAAATCGAGAAACGTAATGACTAAGAGCTAACGCTCTTAAAAAATTTGCTGCGGTTTAACAATGCTCAACCTGGTTAGAGAGCGAAAGCTGTAATGTACCGGGCAATTAGACGCGGCTTGGCATCTGTAACGTAGACTGCGTTCCGCACACTGGATAGGCAGCGCGCCCACCCTGTCACCCTGGCAGGTGGCAGTTAATGGTTGATCGCGAGAGGTTGGTCACCCAATGAATGCTGCGACCTATTGCTGCAGTGCCGCGTGTCTGCCAAAACGTTGTCAGCGCTAATGCATGCAGCCCACATCTCTCTCTCTCTCTCATCACCGCCGCGTACCTCAGAGCGTGATGGAGGCGTACACTGTCCCAGGGAGCCAGTTATGCGCCCTTTGCACAAAATTATCGGAGACTAGAACGTTGTCAACGCCAACGCCATTGAACACAATGAACACAACGTAGTTCAGTCTCTAAGCCTCTACTCAGTAATAATTGGGTTTTTTTTTGGGGGGGGGGGAGGAAATGGCGCAGTATCTGTCTCATATATCGTTGGACACCTGAACCGCGCCGTAAGGGAAGGGATGAAGGAGGGAGTGAAAGAAGAAAGAGAAATAGATGCCGTAGTGGAGGGCTCCGGCATAATTTCGACCACCTGGGGATCTTTAACGTGCACTGACATCGCACAGCACACGGGCGCCTTAGCGTTTTGCCTCCATAAAAATGCAGCCGCCGCGGTCGGGTTCGAACCCGGGAACTCCGGATCAGTAGTCGAGCGCCCTAACCACTGAGCCACCGCGGCGGGTCTCTACTCAGTAGCAAAGAATCATTTCATGCTTACGTTGAAGGCTGAGAAATGTGCCTTCTGTGATTCAAGCAAGCACGGCACAGAGTTTTGCATAGCTGCGCTGACAAAGAAAAGACAGAGAAGTTAGTTAAGGCAAAAAGGTGCTTTCGGTTCACGAAGTTGGGGCACAGATCTAAAGAGTGCAGGAGAAAGATAAGCTGCGAGCACTGCGAAAGAAGACACGCCACCTCAATGTGCAATCCAAATTGGACAATAGACAAAACCGACGCACCAACGGAGGTCACTGCCACGAACGTGCATGCAGCCGCTAAAAGAAAAGAGACTCAAGAGACAGCCCTGCAGACTTTCCACGCATTTGCTGTGGGGGACACTAAATACGGCTACATCTGGGTCGTAATGGACGGTGGAAGCCAAAAAACGTTCATTCGAGAAGACATCTCAAGAACACTTGATTTGAAGACGTTGGGAGGGAGCGAATTCCATCTGAACACCTTTGGGAAGCCTGCCGCGCAGTTGCAGAAATGCCGGTTCGTCGAACTTCGCCTTCGGAGCCAGTATAGCGGCCAAGAAACTACAGTAGAGGCTATTGAGGTGCCCTTTATATGAAAGGATGTCCGGCAGGTGCCCGCAGATCACAGTGTTGTGCAAAAGATGGAAATCGGAGGAGCATTAATAGCAGACAAATTTTTCTACCCCGGCTTGGCGTCGGTCCCAGGAATTGGATTATTAATTGGCGGCGATCACCTCTGGAAATTCCAAACTGATGAAGTGCAGCGAAGCGACGAAAACGAAGTGTTGGCAGCCGTTAACACCAGGCTTGGTTGGACCATCCAGGGGCCGTTCAGTGTGACCTCCAACCTCATACTAGCAAACAATGTTTGCATATTACGAATAGGTTTGGAGACGGCTGAAAAAGTCCACACTACGCTGCAGAACTTCTGGGAGTTGGACGCCATTGGCGTAAAAGATTCCCCAGAGACGCCGAACGCACGACCACTAGACAAAATACAATTGGAAAAGAAAGGTCAACGTAATGAAGTTGCACTGCCATGGAAAGACCCATCGCAAGAACTCAGTAACAACAGGCACATGGCGGTGCAACGGCTAAACAGCTTGACGAGGCGACTTGGGCGGAACAAAGAACTTTTGGAACAGTACGACTCGGCTATTAGAATTCACATGGAAGCTGGGCATGCAGAAATAGTTCCCAAGGGAGCGAAGACCACCAACGTATACTACATGCCACATCAGCCAGTTTTCAGAAGCGAGTCGACAACTACCAGATTGCGCATGGTATTCGACGCCTCATCGCACGCACCCTGCAAGGAGTCACTCAATGGCCACCTGGAAAAAGGACCGAAGCTGATTGGTGACTTGGTGCGCATTCTAGTGCGATTCCGCCTGCACGAAGTAGCTCTCGTTTCCGATGTAGAGAAGGCCTTTTTACAAATCGGCGTCCGACCTGAGGAAAGAGATTCATTGAGATTTCTTTGGTACAGAAGCACACCTGTCGCCCAGGAACCTTTGCCTAGCGTAGAAAAATGGAGAATGTGTAGGGTACCATTTGGCACTACGGCAAGCTCCTACCTTCTCAGAGCCACATTTCTCCACCATTTCGATAAGCAGAAGGGCGCACTGAAAGAAACAGCGGGAATCCTGAAGGACTCCTTTTACGTGGACGACTTGGTTACAGGGGCGAAATCAGACCACGAAGCCTTAAAGATAGCGATGGAGGCCGTAGGGATAGTGAGGAATGCCGGAATGCGCCTACGAAAGTGGATATCGAATTCGATCACCGTGCGAAAAGCCCTGCGCAACGAAGACTGCAGCGCATCAGAAGAGACACAAAAGGTTCTCGGTCTTCACTGGGCTCCCACGACTGACCGCATGGGAATATCGCTGGCCGGCGTGCTAAACACCACAAGCACAGAGAACACGAAACGAGGGGTGTTGCAAGCGTCGGCCAGTGTGTTCGATCCTTTGGGCCTTGTTTCTCCATTTGTCATCAGAGAAAAGATATTATTTCAAAGAATGTGGGAGAGAGGTATCGAGTGGAATGAACAGTCACCGAGTGACCTGGAAGTGGAATGGACGAGCTGGTGTCCGGACCTCGCCAGTTTGAGACAGCTTTGCTTTCCGCGTTGCATTTCGCCCAACGACCAACTTTCCTGGCAGCTCCACATTTTCTGCGACGCAAGTCCGACTGCCTACGGATGCTGCGCCTACCTCCGGATCGGAGAAGACAGCGGAACGGTGAGCGTCAATCTCATCCTTGCCAAGTCACGCGTGGCACCCCTAAAAGCCTTGCCTCTGCCTCGATTAGAGCTAATGGCTGCAGTAATTGGAGCACGTATGGCCACATACCTGCGGGGCGCAATCGATCACCAAATGAATGTTTCCTTTTGGACTGACTCAATGATAACGCTCCACTGGATTCGAAGCACAGCAAAAAACTGGAAACCGTTCGTTCAAAACAGAGTAACGGAAATACAGAGTGCTAGCAACCCGGAGAGTTGGCGGCATTGCCCTGGATCCCATAATCCAGCAGACTGCCTCACGAGAGGTATGAAAGCAGAGAGCCTCCGCAACAGCAAAATTTGGTGGCATGGCCCAGAATGGCTGGAAAATAGCGCAACTTTGTGGCCTAAGATTCAGTCTGCTCTGCGTTGCAGCCCTGAGGTCGTTGCAGAAGAAAGAGACAAACAAATCAAATTTTTGTCTGTGAGGCCAATACTCCATTGCTGCGAGCAGAAAACTATACCAGCCTTACTCGCTTGCTGAGAGTTTTGTTTTGGTTTATGAGGGTTTAACGCCCCAAAGCGACTTAGGCTATGAGAGACGCCGTAGTGAAGGGCTCTGGAAATTTCGACCACCTGGGGTTCTTTAACGTGCACTTACATCGCACAGTGCACCGGCCTCTAGAATTTCACCTCCATCGAAATTCGACCGCCACGGCCGGGATCGAACCCGCGTCTTTCGGGCCGGCAGCCGAGCGGCGTAACCACTGCACCAATGCACCAATGCTGTGCAATGGTAGAGGCCCGCGTACTGTGCGATGTCAGTGCACGTTACAGAACCCCAGGTGGCCGAAATTCCTGGAGCCGTCCACTAAAGCGCTCCTCATATCGTGAGTTGCTTTGGGACGTCAGAGCCCATAAATCATAAACCTCACCTCTTTTTTGAAGTCAGTGTGCCAGTTTTGAATTCCGGCTTCTAGTTTTCCGCAGTGCGCACCTTTTTACGGGCACTTGAACCTACGCCTGAAGTTGCTTTTCCCATTTTCAGACATGCCTAGTATTGTTTCTAGATAAACATTGGCCGCAATACAAGTTGCTGCAATTTGTGTTTACAGAGCATCTGTTGTCTAAATTTGCAGTTCGCTTAGATCCGTGCAATTCGTTATCAATGTGCAGTCTGCTCCTGACCTTTGCTTTAGTTGTACGCTGCCGCCTAATGCGAAGGATTTGTCTGTCAATGCATTGTCTCCTGGAAGACTACCTGTTCCATTCTCCGAGCTACACAGTTTTTTTCACATGTGCATCTCAACATGTCGGAAAGGCAGCGGTAGGTATTTATTCCCAGGCACTAGACTAGAGTTATTCTCTCGGGGTCCAAGATTATACGCCAATTTTCGCTACTGAATTTCTCGTTATTAGTTTGGCTCCTGAAAAAGTTGCCTGCTTTATTTCTCTTGTATTCATACTGTCTGACTGCCTCTCTGTCTTAGCAGAGTTTGAAAGCCCGAGGACAAGGTTTTTGAACGAATCTCTTATGTTCTCTCTACCGTTTCATGTGCAAGAAGTGCGTTTTCGGTGGATTCCAGGGCATTTCAGCATTACTACAGATACGAGGGCCAGTTTCTTAGCGAATTCAGCCATCAATGAGCCTGTTTCCTTCTTCGTTCCAGATATCATACTGCTAACCGAATCGTTTTGAACGTTTCCAGGTACTTTACAACTTGAGCCATGAGCCCATCCTTGATAACGCGGACTACGCGCATTTAAAATTCCCATGGAGCGCTCGCCCACGCTTCCATGACGCTCTTGTGAAGCAAATTTTCACAGCTTTGAAGGCACTTTTCAAGTTCCTGAAGGACTCAGGACTGAGTGCAAGGTTGTGAACTATCAGTGTGTGCCCTGTGTACCCTGCAAGTAATGGCCAATGGACATGTGAAAAAGTGATAATCTCCCTTTGTTCTCTCCCCTTTCTATCTCTCCCTCCGTTCCCCTTCCCACGCGTAGGATAGCATACCGGGCGCTGCCTAGTTAACCTCCCTGCCTTTCCGTTTGTATTTCTCTCTCTCTCTCTCTCTCTCTCTCTCTCTCTCTCTCTCTCTCTCTCTCTCTCTCTCTCTCTCTCTCTCTCTCTCTCTCACTTCACGTCTAAATCTTTATTTATGCCGTTCTGGGTTCGACCATCGAATCTTTTTGCGTCATGCGGCGATGTTGAGTCCTCACCTCATTACATGCTCTCCTTCCAGCGATTTGAACGCCAGAGAATTACGTATTTGAAAATTCCCCTCACTCGTTTAGCGCTGCGGCTTCCTATTCTCGTCCTCTTCTCGTTCGGTAGAACCGTCAAAGGGCATGCCCTGAAGCCGGTGTTGCTTCACAGTTATTTTATTGAATCGGGAGATTTCTTGTTAACTCTTTCTTTCTTTACTTTTCACTCAAATTTTTTTATGTTCCCTCATAGCTTTGTTGCCTCGATTTTCATTCCTATCACCTAAAAATCTTTAAAAATTCATTGCTCACTTTCCTCGATTCCTCACTCTTTATTAATTAACCATTTAAGCCAAGTCGGAGAGAATTTTTCTTCTGATTGTGTCTGCACCAAACTCTCGCTAATCCCCCACCGTGGCTATGTGCCACTGCATTAGAGGTGGCAACAGCAGCAACGGGAGAGTTATCGCTATCACATTAATCCCGGTTTGCGCAATGGGGAACACAATTTGTATTATTCGAACTCTGGATGTCAACTCGGGCGGCCCTGATACTGGCATATTGACGTGCAAGCGGCAACACTAGTTAAATCTGAGGAATATAGGACTGTAGGAAACAAAAATATATAATTGCAAACAGCAAATGCAAATTGAGTGCAACAATAAATGCATCCATTAGAATGCAAACGACGCCCAATGTAAACTTAAAATCGCGAGCTATCTAAGAAAAACCACTCTCCTGCGGTGTTGTCTGCACCGCCCTCTGTCATCGTTCGTGTGCGCTCGTACGTGGTCTGCAATGCAACACCAACTTTTCCATCAGTCTGTGCTTTTGGGCAAATCTTATGTCGTCCAAACAGGCCGCCGATGTATGAATGACCGGGCGAGGGAACTCTCATAAAGTTTAAAGAATAACGACGGTGCATGCGCTCTTATGGGATCATTGCAGATCCTGCACTAAAGTAAGCCAAATTTTCACAGTGCTGACTTTCTTCGCAAAAGGAAAACTGAAACTGCACGATGACTACTAGCAACGTTTCATACGACACGCTTCGTATAAGCATGGCATGTGCTAGCTGCGTAAGCTAAGCCTCGATTGTAATTAGAGATCAAAATTCAACCGTCTCTTAGTGCGTCGGGGTGTTTCCTTTGGTTCGTGTCTACCTGTATCATACCTATGGGTGTTAATAGCATCCACCCCGAGATACGTGACGTTGGGGAACAAGCCCGCACAGCGAGGAGGTTGTGAGTAGAATACTAACAGGAGCAGGTAAGGAGAGGAGTTGAAAGAATAGTAGGAGGGAGGAAGAAATATCAGGTGCGACACAGCCGGCGGTGGAACTCCTCAGCGGAGCGAGGGGCGGAGGAGAGCGAAGCACTGCACTGTCGCTGCGCAGTGCAGAGGGCGCGGGATCTGACAAGTGAGGCATCCCGCGGCGAGGGTGAGAGAGAAGGCAGAGGTACTGCACGAAGAGTGAGGGTTGCCACCTACAAGGCAGGGCGGCGGCAGAAAATGAGGCGCCACGCCATGTTTGAAAGAGGACACTGCATGTATAGGGGAGCATAGCAGCTATCACTATATTTTTCACATTGCGGATCTTGGCGTAAACGTTTTTCACTTTTTATTGGTTCATACCTTACTCTCGACTGCGCGTGTCTAACCTAGGTTGTAGAGTCAGGCGTGCCTTCTGCCAGTAAACAGTCGTGAGTGCAGCGTCTGTCAGTGTGTCTTTCTTTGCTTTTTATTTTAGTTCGTATGCGCTCCAGTTATGTCACAGTAATTTGAAAGAAAAGCACGATTAATTAGAAGCAGTGGATACAATCTTCCATCTGCTCTGCGTAATCTGTATCTTCAATTTTGCACTTGACTGCGCCTCCACCTCAAGCAGCATTCCCGCTTAATCATCAAACGTGTCTGTGTTCTAGAGTGCTGCCCGTGATCCTCTCCGCTTTGTCCTATGCCTTCTTGGCATTTGCTTACCTGCTCATTAGCAGCAGAGACCAATAAGCCCTTCTTTCCGTTTTAATAGCTGTATGCTAGACTGCGAGATGCCTAAAGGTCGTTGTCTTTATAGAAGATGTCCCCATAAATAAAGGGCATGACATTATCTACCAATGGCTACCGGGTCACAGCTGGCAATCACCTCGCGGATGAGGTCGCGCGAACTGCTCACCACGACGGCGATTTTGTGTCGATCCCCTTTTCGAGATAAGACGCAGCGGGAAGGCTTCGCGCACTTGCGCGGGACATCACGCTTGCCGCGTTGAATTCCGGCCAATTTTACAGTTCATGTTTAAAAGCCTTGAACCCAGATCTGAAGCTCCGGCTTCCACCCGGGCTACCACGACGTGAAGAAACTTTGCTGTGTGGCCTGTGGCTTGTTGTAGCTTTCACCAACCATTACTCGTTCTTAATTGATATGGCTGATAGCCCTGCATGTGCCATCTGCGGGTATGAAGCGACTATATCCCACATTCTTTATGACTGCCCTGCCCACAGCGCCGAAAGGCAGTCGCTCTGCCGTGCGCTGGAGCGTCTAGATCCACGCCCACTCACAGAAATGAAGGTTCTCGGTCACTGGCTGCGGCGATCGTCAGCGGTGAAGGCCTCCAAGGCACTGCACCGCTTCATGCGAACTTCTGGCCTGAACGATATGCTGTGGCTTTTACGAACGCTGATTTCCATAGTGGCTCTCCTTTCTCTTTAATTTTTAATCCCCTCAACCCCCCCCCCCCCCCCCCGTGTAGGGTAGCAAAGCAATTATTCTTCCGGCTAACCTCCCTGCCTTTCCTCTTCTTCTTCTTCCTCCTCCTCCTCCTCCCCGTTAAGAGTGCTGTTGCAATTAGAGCAACGCTGCAGTGGAACCATGAGAAGCTGTTGCTAATGATTTATGACACTCAACCCACTTCTGCTACCAAAAAGGACATTTTTCGACTCGTGTGCTACATGGGAGTCCAGAACAAAACCAATCCTTCACACTGACATGCGATATTTTCAAGAAGGCGCTATACACACCGCTAAGGTATCACCGCTTTAGCTCTGAAAGGACAGTATACTAATTGGCAGTCGATGACCGATGACGCCCAACCGACGAAACTGTCGCCTATCCTTTTAGAAGAAAAACGTTCTTTGGAATCCGTATTCTTTACGGCTGCAACAGCTTTTTTCTACGTTATTAAGTACTGTAGGATATTTAGCATGACCTTCGCCCTTACGTTTTAAGAGGCTAAAAGCTAGATCGTAAGGCTGCCTGTCGCAGAGGTTTTTAAAGGCGCGATTTCACTTCTTGTTCGTAGTTGCCAGTGAGATGTCCCTCTAACCTTACAAAGCGCTTCTGGTGCCCTTTAGCTGTCGGCTTCCATTTTTGGTGGAAAAAAGTCATTCGCACGTGGTGCTCCTCGGAATCTTTCCTTGTTTTCGATAATGACCACTTCAGTGCGCCGCTGATTTCCACATATGCCACTTTCATAACGCCGAAGTACAAGACGGCATTAGACTTCAGTGCGTGCTGCATCGTCCGTACTGGGCACACACTGCAACCTTTATGTCTTTGTGCAACGAACCAGCAATGAGGGCACTGCATTTAGCAATTGCTCTTATTATTGTAGCAGGTAAGCTGCGTTCTTGTTTCTTTTTATTTCTTGTTTTCGGACATCTAGGGTTAATGCTTCCAACGTATTTTGGTAGCTTTATTTCTCAACGCCTGAGATCGCTGAGACACACACAATCTTATCCTGTTGTGTGCGAAACGCCGCTGCTCTTATGAAAGCGAACCTTTTTTTTTTTTTGTCATGTGTCAAATCATAATCAAAACACGCATGAGGTGGCACCTTCTCCTCTCGTCGTGGTACGTGCACCGAGTAATTCATATTGCAGAAAAAGATCGTTCCTTTTCAACGACGAACTCAACGAAGCGGCTTAGTGGCCATGGCGTTCGGCTGCCAAATCCATGGCCAGAAAATGCTGACGAAATGCTAAACCGCCCGAGTGCTGTACGATGTCAGTACGCTTTAAATAATGACAGGTGGACGAAATTAATCAGGAGACTTCCACTGCAGCATCTCTGGTAGCCAATGAGAAACTTGTGCGACCTCCGGAGGTGGTTGTAAGTAGGTGTTAGCCTCACATTTAATCGGCCTGCAGTTGCTCACCCGCAGCGACGCATTAAAAAAGTTCTAAGGACGAGTACGATTCTTCCTAATGCGAAATTTGGGCGCGGCTCTCGAGGTGTCTCAAGCTCTGTAGGCTCTTGTATTCCTCCTGTACAATAATGATCTCCCCTTTCACGCTTGAGTTAAGATACGCCTTTGCGCCGATGGCTGCGCTTATATCGAACCATTAAATGACGAACTCCTAATTTTATCATTAAAAATTCAATCCCTGATTTCTGCAACTGGTCCAAGACGTGGCAAATGAATATTAACTTCTCTAAGACCGTCTGTACGTCATTTTCACGACGTTCGTGTCCTTCCTTTCTCACATATCTAATAATAGAGTCCACTTACCCAGAGCATACAAATACAAATATCTAAGTCTTCGTCTAACGCATGACATGTCGTGGTCAAAACACATTGACGTCATCTACAACAAGACCCTTCAAAGCCTAAATCTTACGACGCAACTTGCCGCTTGTCCTCAATAATAATAATAATAATAATAATTGGTTTTTTGGGGAAAGGAAATGGCGCAGTATCTGTCTCATATATCTTTGGACACCTGAACCGCGCCGTAAGGGAAGGGATATAGGAGGGAGTGAAAGAAGAAAGGAAGAATAGGTGCCGTAGTGGAGGGCTCCGGAATAATTTCGACCACCTTTGGATCTTTAACGTGCACTGACATCGCACAGCACACGAGCGCCTTAGCGTTTTTCCTCCATAAAAACGCAGCCGCCGCGGTCGGGTTCGAACCCGGGAACTCCGGATCAGTAGTCGAGCGCCCTAACCACTGAGCCACCGCGGCGGGGCCCGCTTGTCCTCAAGAAACCAAGTTTTTAACATGTGTCCGCCGATATGTGAGAGATACTGCGCCATTTAATTCCTTTCCCCAAAAACCAATTTTCATTTTTTTTCCTATCCTCCCGTCTATCTTTCACTTTCCTCTCTTCTTTCTCGAAATTCTCCTGTATCCTCCTCTTCCTTGGCTTTTCTTTTTTTCCTGGCGTCTAGGAATAAATTCGTGTGGCTAACTTCCCTGTGTTACGTCATATTTGGCTAGAGGTAGGGTTTACAAATGACGTGGACAGGGCTTGCTTTCAAGTTCGTATCCAGTCTTCTCGCCGGGCTCCATGGTGAGCGGCTGGCACCGTAGCCGAAGAGCACACATCATATGGCTACCCCTGTTTCATCAAATGATCGCCTTCTCAAGAGAGCGCGGACCAATGTAACCCAACAGGTATTCAAGAAAACAAAAGCATTCCCGAAATTATACGTTGTCCACAGTGAAGAAACAAAAACTAGCAAGAAAAATTTCTCCATGCATCGTTTCTAAATGCCTTCAGGAAGCTTTGGGCCCTAGTTAAACGTCACAAAACTGGCTAGCGGTGAATTACTCCTAGAGATTCGGGGCAAATTTGAAGAACCTAAAATTTTCAGTATTCAATCATTTGGGGACATTTGTGTTTCCGTCACATCCCACAGGTCGGTTGTTACAGTCCGCAGTGTGATCTCAACACCCCCCCCCCCCCCTATCTATACACATGTTTTGTACGCCATCAAGTTTATTGTTATGTCTCAATGCACACACGACATCATCCTGGGATACGACTTCTTTTCGACTCATCGTGCCGTTATTGACTGCGCCCGAGCGGAACTTGTCCTTTCTCCGCTGTGTGATAGCCTCTTGTGCAATGCACCTGCCCAGACTGCCAAACTTCTTGTCGACGCTGATACTGACATTCCTCCGTTTTCTGCTGCCCTCGTACCAATCTCCTGTGCGAGCGTCACTCATTCAAATGTTTTCTTCACGCCTACCCATCCCTGCCTCCTGTTTCCCTTTGCTGTTCTCATGATCCACAATTGACAAAATGCAATTTGCCTCGAACCATCTTGGTGCCCGTCAGCCGTGCTACGAGGTGAATGCCTCGGGCGTATTAAAGAACTTGATTCCTGCCTTCTCTATCATATTCTTGACACCACTGTTACCTCTGATGTCGATGTGCTCAGCTCTTGTGACGTTGCAACGGATCCGCCACCCCAAGACGTTTTCCAACGTGCCATTGCCGCTGACCTTCCGCCCGTGCTACCGTGATCCGCCCGTGCTACAGTGATCAAATCGTCACTCTCCTACAGGGCTTCAATCCTTCCTTCGATCTTCCTCAGATTGCCTTGGGCCGCACGTCTGTCGTTGCGCACACCATCGACACCTGTATACACGCCCTTCTGCACCAGCGCCCCTATCGTGTGTCGGCTTCTGAGCGCCGAGCATTTCTGCTCACATGGACGACATGCTTCGTCGGGGCATCATAGATCATTCCCATAGTCCGTGGGCGTCTCCGGTTTTGTTGGTCAAAGAGAAAGATGGTTCCATCAGGTTCTGTGTTCATTACCACCGGCTCAACACTATCATGCGCAAGGACGTCTATCCTCTGGCAAGCATCGATGATGCCTTAGATTGCTTGCAAGGATCCGAGTATTTCTGCTTGCTGGCTTAGCGCTCAGGCTATTGGCAGGTGCCGATGGCTGACGCTGATCGCTCAAAAACTGCCTTCATAACACCTGACGGCTTATACGAGTTCAACGTCATGCCGGTTGGCCATTGTAACGCCCTGGCAACTTTCGAACGCCCGATGGACACTATCCTCAGTGGACTAAAGTGGGAGACTTGTCTTTGCTTCGTAGTTTTTTCTGCCGACTTTCCTTCTCATGTCCTCCTACTGAAGCACATCCTCACATGTCACACTGACGCTGGGCTTCAGCTAAATTAGAAAAAGTGCCGCTTTGCTACTCGACAACTCACCACTTTAGGAAACGTCGTTTCGAAGGACGGTATTCTTCCGCGCCCTGCGTAACTTCTAGGAGTTGCCGAATTTCCTAAGCCAACCTCACTGAAGCAGCTCCATAGCTTCGCTGGCCTCTGCTCGTACTTTCGCCACTTCGTCTTGAATTTCGCCTCGATCATCGCCCAACTGACCAAGCTCCTCGCCTGCAGCTCCAACCTCTCCTCTTGGACGCCTGCTTGCGATAATGCCGTCGACATTTTGGTTTCACCTCATATCCTGCGCCACTTTCACCCTACTGCGCCAGCTGAAATTCACACTGACGCCAGCGGTATTCAACTTGGTGCCGTTCTCACCCAACGCAAACCTGGTTTCCCTGAGTATGTGGTTGCCTATGCCAGTCGGACCTTGAACAAAGTGGAGGCCAACTATTCTGTTACAGAATGATTGGGTATTATTTGAACCACTGGCAAATTTCGTCCCTATGTCTACGGCCGTCCGTTCTGTATCGTCCCCAACCACCATGCACCGTGTTGGCTGGCCTCTGTGAAAGACCGGTCAGGCCACCTCGCTCGCTGGGCTCTGCGATTGCAGGAGTATGATATTCACGTCATTTACCCCTCTGGCATCAAGCATAGTGACGCGGGCGCTCTTTCCCGCTCACCGCTACACAGTGCTTCGTCGTCTGACCCGGTGTCTGATTGCGACTTGTCCTCGCTTGCCAGTGCAGACATGTCCTCAGAGCAGTGGAAAGGCCCTTGGATCGCCGCTCTTCTAGACTTTCTTTCGAGTCCCGCTGCACATCATTCGACCCGTGCGCTCCTCTGTCAAGCCCGTCACTTTTCTATTCGGGACGGCCTGCTCTATCATTGCAATTACCTGCTCGACGTATGCAAAGGGCTCCTAGTCATCCCCCGCTAGCTACGCACCGAGGTTTACGCTGCTTTCCATGCGGGCCCTCAGTGTGCACACGGCAGCGTTTTGAAAACTTACACGTTTCTGCGTCTGCGGTTCTACTAGCGTGGCATGTACAGTACTCACGGATTGAAATAGGACATTCGGAGCGCGTGGCCGTCGCTTCATGGAGCGCCGCCTGTAGATGCTCATAGAACCAAGGTGGTGCATTGTGGTATGGCGCGAGGGGGAGAACATCTACAAAGCAGAATTGTTCCTTCCAGTAGCCAACGAGCCGGACTGTGGTCTACCATATGCCTGCGGGGCACTGCAAGGCTTGCGCTCAGAATGTCCTATTTCAATCCGTGAGTACTGTACCACTTTATCCGCCACTTTGCGCGGTCTTGTCCGTCCTGTCAACGGCGTAAAGCTCCTCCTCACGACTCGTCTGCTTCATTCCAGCTGTTACCCAGTCTTGCCCGCCCGTTTGATCATGTTGACATAGACCTCTATGGCCCCCTTCCTCCCACTCCCACTGGTCACCGTTGGATTATCGTGGCCGTCGATCATCTCACCCGTTATAGCGTTATACTGAAACGTCAACATAGCCGTCTGCGTCCGCCCGTGACGTCACTTCTTTTCTTCTCAAGAACCTGATTCTTCGCCATGGCGCTCCTCCAGAACTGCTCAGCGACCGTGGACGAGTATTTCTGTTTGACGCTCTTGAGGCTTTGCTCAAGGAATGCCGCATTGTCCACCGAACCGCTTCGTCTTACCACCCTCAGACGAACTGCCTGACAAAGCATTTTAACCGAACCCTCAGCAACATGCTGGTCATGAACGTCACCGCCAACCAATCCAACTGGAACCAGGTTCTTCCTTTAGTCAGCTATGCGTATAATGCTGCAACGCAGACCAGCAATAGGTTCTATCCTTTCTGCTGTACGGAAGGGAGCCTCCTGCACGATGGATACTCTCCTTCGTTACCTTCCCGACATTTCCGAGTCCACGCCAATCTCCGACGCCGCCACGTACGCCGAAGAATGCCGTCAGCTCACCGGCTCGTTTACCACGAAGAGCCATGCAGGAAAAACATGACTGCGACACCTCTGAGGCCTCTACATCCTACCCTGCCGACTTCCTTTTGTGTGGCTCTGGGTGCCTCCCAGAACTCCCGGCCTTTCTTGGAAACTGCTTGCTCGATATCATGGTCCCTACCAGGTTTTCGAGCAAACCTCACCTGTCAAGAACATCGCTGAGCCCATTGCATCCTCTGCGGACTTGCGTCGCCGTGGCCGTGAAACCGTCCACGTCAACCGACTGAAGCCGTATTATACGACCCGTCTGTTCTTTCTTCCCCATAAGTCGCCAGGATGGCTCCTTTTTCTCCTTTTTCAACGGGGTAAACTGTAGTGTATCAACTGTCGCGGGTTTCGCTACCGGTATGCGCCGACACTACATTGCGTCTGAAGACGAAGTTGCCCCGCTCTCTTGGTGCTGGCTACGTCTGGATACACATAATCAACGCACCGCTACATGTGCAATAGAACATTTATTAATATTATTATTATTATTATTGTTATTATTATTGACACGCTGTATGTGAAAGTGAACATCGTCAAGCCGCCATCTTCAGGCTTTTTCTCGCTTGGCCTCAAATATGCACATCTGTATGTTGTTTTCAATAAATGCAATTGCGACTGTTATTGCTGATGTGGCTCGCTTCAAAAGGCTTCCTGCAAAAAAAAAGGGTCGTCGCTCTGTTTATCTGCTAAGCAACCATTTAAAGCGCCATCCGACTGGGTTATGTAGGTCGTTCCTATATGTATTTCGGCATTGTTCTTCCCTGGGTGGTGTCTGCTCATATGCCGGCTGCTGTACGGCTATCTTCGTGGAGCGAAGCGATATAGTCTTATGGGTATTAATGACGAAAACTCTTATGTGCACTTTCTTTCAGCATTCACTCTCCAACGTTACACTGACATATCTGAATGGTTTCTTCGCGAATGAGAAAAACATCAAAGGAAAGCAGCGCAGTACACACTTCGAAAGGGCATTGCGAAGGAGAGATGCGCGGTTCGGTGACTTACCCTGTGAGATTAGACGCAGTAATTGATAACAAGACATGCAATTTTGCCTGTGCGCCGTTTACATCTCTTATGCTTCTTTTACACTAGCCTAATACTTCACGCCAAGCAATCTTTGAGACCACATATTAAATATTATGTCTGTTTGTTATCAAGTATCAGCTCAAGTCAAGAGCTCGGTCCGTGGCGCCTATTCTCCCCTTTGCTCTTTCGTTTCTTTTCTTGATATTTTTGTTACATGCCGTAGCTACCGATGACCCCATACCTCTGTTTCAACAGTTTCGTGCGAAAGAGCTGGTAGAGAAAGGCCGTTCTCTTTATAGAAGGCTGACTAGTCCCTTGTAAAGAATACTGTTCCAATTAAATCAGGAATGCCGTGGTTGAGTAAGTAGCCACTAATGTTTTTGTAGCGATAACTACATTACGGTAGCATTTCGAGCCTTCAGCGTGGCGGCGCCGTGGCGGTGACGGCACCGCCACCCTGAGGCTGTGCCGCCATGCCGTGGCTGCACCGCCACGCTGTCACGTGGTTCGTCACGTGGTGCGGAGCAGCTGCCGGCGGCGCGGCGCCGTGGCTGATCACGTGGTTCGTCACCTGGTTGGTCACGTGAGCAGCCACGTGATGCGGAGCAGCTGCTCCTGCGGGCGGCGCGGCGCACCGGCGAAACCGAGCTGCCATAGCTGTGCGCATGCGCCGTGTCAAGTGGGACGAAGATTTCATTTCATTTCATTTCAAAGGCCCCCTGCAGAGGGTTTTACATAAGCGGTGGGGTTAACATGAGGAAGCAAAACATTCTTTCGTGATGACATGTGGGATGTAATTTTTTTCTAGGACGGTTGATGGACAGGTGATGGCTGCAATTTCATGGGGAAGGTCGTTTCAGTCGCTTGCTGTTCGGAGAAAAAATGACTTGGAAAATGTAGTCCGTACGGGCAGCACGTTGGCGTAAAACTTTCAGCGGATGACCAATGCGGTGAGACGTGCGTGATGGCGGTGCGCAGATGTATGGCTGCTTTTTGAGCTGGGAATAATAAAGTTTGTGAAATAGGCACAGGCTAGAAATACGGCGACGGAGGGAAATACTGTATAATTGGGACTGTAGCTTGAGAGAGGAAACACTAATATAGGATGAGTGTGAGCGATGAACGGAACGGGCGGCTCTGTTTTGCACGGCTTCTAATGAGTCAATGAGGTAAGCTTGCTGTGGATTCCAGATGGCAGGTGCACACTCAAGTTTTGGCCTGATTAATGATTTGTAAGCAAGTAGCTTTACATTTTGAAGGGCGTCGTGAAGATGACGTTAAAGAAAGCCTAGTTTTTTATTCTCAGATGATATTAGCTTTGTTACGTGCTCGCGCCATGACAAGTCATTACTGATAGTGATGCCGAGGTAAGTATAGGACGGGACAAGTTCGACAGGAGAATAAGAAATCTTATAAGTAAATAAATGCGGGTTGTGACGACGATGGAAAGACATAAGATTGCAATTATTGGGATCAAGTATCATCAACCAGTGATTGCACCATGATTTAATGCGGTTAAGGTTGTCCTGGAGGGATTCTTGATCAGCGGTAGTAGTAAATGGGACATAAATAACACAATCGTCGGCGAACAGACGGACATGACATGATAAATTTTCTGGCAGATCGTTAGTAAAAAGTAAGAATAGGAGGGGGCCAAGGGCAGTTCTTTGAGGAACGCCCGATGTTACCGGTAAGACGGTTAGAGGAGTAGTTGTTAATAGTAACGGACTGTAAACGATGTGCGAGGAATTCTTTTAACCATGCAGTAATTTCTCGATGCAAGTTAAGCCTGGAAAGTTTTAAGAGTAGACGTTGATGTGGTATCTTATCGAATGCTTTGAAAAAGGCTAAAAAGATGGCGTAAGTTTGTAAGTTAGCATCAAGGTTGGAATGAAGATCGTGAAGAAAGATGGCAAGCTGTGTCTCGCACGATAAGCCTTTTCTAAATCCATGTTGGGATGGAGTCTAGATGCTGCATTATCTGGGAGTAGATGACGTGCTCCATGAGTTTACAAGGGATGCTAGTCAGGGAAATGGGGCGATAGTTGAGTGGAGAGTCTCTGTTACCTGATTTGAAAACAGGAACGACTTTCCCCATCTTCCAGTCTTCTGGATGATACCTGTGGTGAGTGACTGAGAAAACAACAACCACAAAAACTTGGATGAAATGGCCTTAGTGTTTTTGAGAAACTTTGTGTTAATTTCGTCGATTCCGGCTGACAATGAAATTTTTAATTTGTCGATTGCGCACGAAATTCCATTTGGATTAAAAATGATGGCTGGCAGTCCCAGTTCAGTAATGAAAGGTAGTGAAAGGAATGGATCTTCAGGCTCTTTCGTGAATACCGTTGAAAAGGCAATATTAAATATATCGGCGCACTGAGCATCACTAACAGAGTCTCCGTTATCATTAGTAAGGGTGATGTCGTGCGATTGATGGGGATTTATCACGTTTCAAATTTTTCTCAGGTTACTTGTTATCATTCTGGGTAAGTCGTTGTGAAGAAAGAAATGTTTCACGTTTTTCATTGATGCCAAGCACGCAACTTCAGCGCTGTGGTATTTTTCCTGTGCCGGAGAGCTGGGTCTAAGTTTCGCTGCACGATACAGCCGCTGCTTTTTATTTTTTTTAGTATTTTGAGTGTTTTGTTGAACCAAGGATTCTGGGAATCAGCGTTGATAGTGCACTTTGGAATATATCTGCTCGTTAGATCACTAATTTTGCGTTTGAAGATTGACCAGTTTTCGTCGACTGTACGCTGATGGAAGTGAAGTTCAAAAGTGGATAAGAGGGAGTTTAAGTCATTATTTATTGCTACGTAGTCAGCCTTATCGTAAAGATTTATTGTTTTTTGGACATTTTCCTTTGGACGGGATGAATGTTAAATGAGACGTGAATAACTTTGTTGTCACTTATTTCTCTCAGGCAATTAATAGAAGCTAAGGTCTCAGGATGACTAGTTAGAATGAGATCAAGAATGTTTTGTGAAGTCTCTGTGATGCGTGTTGGCTCAGTTATTAGCTGTGAAAGATTAAAATTGAGACATACGTCGACAAATTCTCGAGGCTCTTGAGAAACGGTAACGTGAGGTTGTTGCCGGTTTATAGATGGGTAGTTAAAGTCACCGAAAAGAATAAATCGTGCGCTTGGATACCTATTTGTTAATTGTAGCAAAACGCCGTTAAACTCACGGGGGAAGTCAGGGCTGTAATGTGGCGGTTGATAGCAGACGCCAATAAGTGTGGTTATTGGCGCAGTGCGGCAAATGAGCCACATAATTTCAAGGTGAGATGTGATGTTGACAAGCAAGTATGGTAGTTCTCGATTAACGGCGACCAACCCCCCCCCCTGCCCCCCCCCCCCTCGAGAACCCTCGCGGTCGTTACGAAAGAGGCGAAAATTCGGCAAATCATGCAGAACTTCAGAATCACTAATGTTTTCGTTGAGCCGTGTTTCTGCTAGTACAAGTATGTTTCTTCCGGACGACGATACAAGGTCTCGTTTGGGAAGGAAGCTGCGTGTATTTGTGAAAATGACGGAAAGGGGAAGGTTGGTTCGAGAGTTGGTACTAGGATGACAAGCTGGTAGAGGGCATTGTGGAGACTGGCACCGAAAAGATATATGCTAGGCGATTTCCTTCACTGTGCTTGTCGTTTCGTCGATGAAGTAGCGCTGGGGGCCGATATGAAGCGTCTTATAGCGGAGCGAGAATTCATCAGTTGTTTGTTTTTCAAATGCAACCAACTGCTTTCGAATATTTTGGACGCTGCGGGAATAATCTTCGCCGACACTGAAGTTCGTTCCTATAAATTTGGGCCCTTTAGATAGAACAGTTTTTTTGGTCTTGGATGATATTAATTTAACAATGATAGGGCTTTGATGGTTTCGGGTATGACGGCCAAGCCGGTGGGCGCGCTCTATTTCTTTGGGATCCAAGGCTATTTCCAGGTGTTCTAAGCAATGGTCAGCGGTAATCTTTTCAGACTCGGAATATGTTTCACGGGGGGATGAATCAGGCAGACCGTTGAAAATTAGATTGCTCCTGCGAGAGCAGTTTTCAGAATCGTCAAGACGAATCTGTATGCCTTGAACCAAAAGAGCTGTCTGGCTAGCTGTTGACTGAATAATTTCAACGTCGGATTTAACTGTAGACAGAGTCTGGAAATGGTTCTTCGAGTTCAATGAGGCGGGTATTGAAATCGGATATCGTTCTATCGATTGAGAGCATACGTCCTTTTATATCTTGCACGTCAGATATTAGTGCTGCCTGGCCATCAGACAGCTTCTTCAATTCAGCCAGGACGACATCCAATTTGTCAGGTCTAGGGTTAGTTTCAATATCACCAGCAAGGAGTAATAAGGACCGTACACCTATGACAACATTCGGCACAAACAGCGGTCAAACACTTCGGGCTCGGCAGCTGTATCAGGAAATAATTAATGGATTTTTTAGCAAATAGACTGACCGGCTCACTAACCTGCATGATGAAGAAAGCCAGATTCGATAACTGTGCCGTGGCACAGCTGCCGAGCCCACAACTTGTGCGAGGTGATTGTCGGTCCTTTATAGGTGGCTCGCCGATTGACGTTGCTGCCGATGGGGTTTCCCAATCGAAGTCGAGGGTCCAGTTTTTCACGTGCGGTGAATGGGTAGAGTCTGTGATGGCGCTGACGAAGCGGTGGCTGTCTACACAGCGCTGCAAGAAAACTCGGCTGGGGACCGGGAAGTGTCCAGGAGGGTCCGGGAGGCGTCGAATAACACGGTAAGCAGAAGGCAAGCGGAGGCATGAAAGGGCCCCTGCATGATGAAGAAAGCCAGATTCGATAACTGTGCCGTGGCACTGCTGCCGAGCCCACCAAGATGAAGAAGGACTGCCCAGCGAAACGGAGCGGCGAAAGACTGACTTTGCAGTTCAACTCAGCAAGTTCCACTCGTCCAGCTGTAGCTATCGCGTCAGTCCAGGTGTAACCAGAGCTAACCCACCGCCAATTTTTTTTTTACATTTAGCGCTCTTTCACGAGCAGAAAGACAAATTTTGATCTCATTAGCGTCACGGATTTCGAGAACAAATAGCTTTTTATATTATGGCATATAAGGTCTTCAGAAGTCATTAGACACTGCTGCAATGTTACCGCGTCCGCTTTCTGGGATATTCTAGTTCTTCGTAGTCGATGACATATGATGCAAACAAAGGAAAGAAAATGTCATCGGTCTTTCTCGGAAAAATTTTTGCTATATCTTGCTTTCTTTCTTTTTGCATTCGCTTTAGCAGAGAGTTAGGCTTGACGGTCGGCCTTACGTTTTGAGGGGTTGTACGCGTGTCGTATGTCTAGCTACAAGCGCTTTGGAGGATCGATCGTGTTTTTTGTTCGTGCTTGCCGATTAGATGTGTCTAAAGTCTTTCGCAGAAATAAAAGCTGTCAAAGGGCTCTTCGTGCCCTTCAGCGCTCAGCTTGTTTTCACAAGAAAAAATTTCTTCGCATTTGGGGCTCATTAGAGAAGCAAGTTTTTCTTCTTTTTGAAAAGGAGTATATAAGCACGGCGCCCATAAAAATACGAGTCACTATCATCACAAGTCGACACTGGACTGTATTGGCCACCGCATCCACCACATTCGGAGCACAGTGCAACATGATTCGCTCTTCGTGCTACGAACTCGCAATGAGGACACTGCTTTTATCAATACTTCTTACTGTTATAGCAGGTAAGCAGGTTCTTGTCTTTATTTCCTGTTTCAGATCTCTGGTGCTGCTGCTGTCGTTATTTTTCATCTCCTTAGTTCGCAGACGCGCACAACCCTTACATGTGCATAGCGCCAGTGCCCTTACAAAAGCAGACCTGTTTCTTGTAGCATGCGTCAAATAATATTGAGAATTTGCGTGAGCCGGCATCTCCTCCTGGTGTCGTGATGCATGTGCTGTGAACGCTACACTGAAGAAAAATATTGTTGATTTATAGCCATGCACCCGACTCGGTGGCTTACCGGCTATGGCGTTCGGCTACTCAGTCCAAGGTCCGGGATCGAGCCCTTGATGCGGCGGATGCAGTTCAATGCAGGCGACATGCAAAAACGTCCGCATGCTGTGCGATGTCAGTTCTCGTAAACAAATCCCAGGCGATCGAAATTAATCCGAAGCATGCTGCTACAAGGCTGTCGTGACCGACGTGGGTACTTGGCACGTTAAACCCCACATACCAAGTATAGAGTTTTAATCGAGGCATGGCAACTAAACGGAGTTAAATGTAGTATGAGCCGTATTTGTTTGCAGTTAAAAATATAAAGTGGTGAAACGATTCTTTCCAGAGATTTGTAAGATATAGGTTCGGATTTTATTCATCTACATGGAGAAGGGTATCGGTAGATATCCATTTAGAAAATTTTGTAAGCGTATATCTGGGGGAAGCGAGATAAGCGGAGGACTACTGCTTGAGAGTTCATGAGGGACGTGAGAGAGAGAGAGAGAGAGAGAGTAATTTAACTAAAGGGAAAGGTGAAAAGGTCGGCCGTGCGGTAAGGTGGCGCTGCGCCTGCTACTCCGCACTGGGGAAGGGGGAAAGGGAAAGTAAAAGGAGAGTGAGGGTGGGAATGGAGGGTGATGATGTCATAATACAAAGAATTGCTTGGAGTGGCCGGGGTGAGAGGAGGACTACGCACACACTGGGTGGCACTCATCTCGCGAGACGACATGTAGCACATGGAGCGCATGTCTTCCTCGTGCAGCAAATGTCTTGCACACACACGCACGCCACGCACACACGCAGCGCGCACGGTCGCAGAGAAGGGCTCTGCACACACTCACATCCCGGCACCAACCGGTGTGCACTCGAATCGCGCACTGTTGCTGAAAAAGCTGAAAGTAAACAGACACATGTCCCGACCCAAATGTCATGTGTGGCCCCCACTGTACACCGTGTAGACGCGCACAGCCCAGCACAAGCAAGCATCAGAGACGGGCAATCTAGGCCTATATGAGAGAAAAACCAGAGAACAGCCTTCAGTGCACACGAGCCGTCATTAGGTTTGCCCTGGCGCCTGGGGTAGTTTCCTCAGAGAGCGGGCGCCTGTCCAACTGCCTGAGAGGTTTTTCCAAGGCCCTCCTTGCATCAGTGTAATGGATCAGTGGATTGCTTTTGGATGGCTGCAGTTCAACCGATTCGGGCTAGCTTCAACTCCAGTCTTATGTAGGTAGCTTTTAGTGTACGCTACGCCAAGCTGCAACTGATGGAGGAGAGTTCATTTGCGTCGCATAACGTTTGGTGGTAGTTGAAGTCGCGAACCAGCGTCAAGCCGAGAGATGCGGTCCTGGTGGCGGGTCACATCGTTCCAGTGCAGTTGGACGGCAGGCTGCGCTGAATGAGCCAGCAAGGCTGCTGCGTCAGTTCTTGAGAACGAGACTTCAGTGGAAGCCCGATCAGCACGAGCCAGCTTAGCTTCCGCATCAGCGCTCTCATTTCCCGCTATACCGTCAATGGCTGTGTTCCACGGAAGCCTGATGGTGTAGCCCGCGCTGGAACGCCTCAGCTAGCAAAAGTACAATTTGTCGGAATAGCTGCTCGCATGTGCGCGGTTTCACGTGTGTTTTTATGATCTGCAACGTCGGATCTTCAGTCGTACAATAAAGTCCAGCGGTTCGCGGTCTGCTGACGAATATAGCGGATGGCCTCTCGAATGCCTGCCAATTCGGTGGCCGTGGATGGTGTTCGATGCATGAGCCTGAAGCGGTGGCTGAAGGCGCTGCCGAGGCACAATAACCGCTGCTGCTGAAGAGCAAAGAGATGTGCTTCGTTCAGGACCAGTCACGGTCTACAGCGACACCTCAGAATCTATAATGTGTAACATATGGAATGGCTTGACCATCAATTGTGACAGGGTACCAAGCCATAAACTTTCGTGTAAAAGCTAACATGACGCTTTTAGTTGGCGATAGCTCAAGCCCCTGACGACGCGAGTACGCAGACACAATGGACACTGAACGCTGCTATCTCGCTCGCACTTGGAGACGCGAGACAGTTGGTGCTCATATGCAGATATCTGCGCACGCGGATACCAAAATTGTGTTTGGTAGTTCTTTGCTCCTTCACTGTGCCGCGTTCGCCGATGCTCGTCGCGATATGCTTGCGGCCTATAGGGGGCTGGGCATACTACCAGACTCCCTCAAGGCGCTATTGGGGCCGCAGGGCAGTGCGCTCACTGGTGAGCGAACCTTGGTGAGCCTCTGTGCATTCCTCGAACACACGGGCTTGACGTCCCGTCTTTTCTCCGTCAAGTAGTTACACGCAGTGACCGAATGCTCCGCGAGTTCTACCTTGAACGATTAATAACTGGACGCCCCACTTCAGCTGTAGCCAACACAGTGCTGTGCGCATGGGTTTTAATTCCTCTAAAATAAACTAATCACGCGCACAACCCGGACACATTTCTTATTGTGTAAATAGTTTGTATATATTACTTCTCCCTTATCCTCTCTTCCTGTCCCCTCACCTCTTTCATTTAATTTCTCCATTCTGCCTGCTATCCTGCTAGCTCAGGTGCTTCAGTATCGATGGCAGATGCCGGGGCTAGCAAAAATCTTTCCCTTCCTTTTTAATATTATGTTAATTAAAAAACCACTACCTCCATCACCAGTTCTTTGAATAGGTCGATTTGTACAAGATTAAATAATGTAAGGCTAAGCGCTCCCCCCGGAGGGACACCGCGCGTGACAAGATGATCTGTCCTGTCACCTTCATCGGTGACCATGTAGACTGCACGGTTCCTAATTTCACTTGCAAGCCATTCGTGTAGTTGTCCGCCAATTCCGCATTTTTCTAGAACGTCTAAGATTGCATCGTACTGAACATTGTCGAACGCACCCTTGATATCAAGGAAGAGCAGCGGTCACTCTGTGACGACTTTTCTCGTGTCTACCGACGACACCAGGTCAATTGCACTGTCAATAGCGGAGCGACCTTTGCGGAATCCTGTCATTGCGTCTGGGGGCACTTTTCCAGAAACCGTTCGAGATGTGTTAATATTATGCGTTCTATTGTTTTGCCAATGCAACTTGCGAGAGCTACAGGTATGCAGGATGCCATGTCACGTGGCGGTTTCCCTGGTTTGAGTAGAGCTACACTGCGGCTTCCATTCTCTCCATTCTTCCATTCTCTCACATTCTGTAGTTAACACTTTTTTCTCGCGACCAATTTATTTCAGTACTAAAATAAGTGGGACAGAGTAGGTGTGTAAGATTTATGTTTTGGCCGATTTGTTTTGCATTCTTTACGCTTTTGTGTTTTTTTTCCTGTCTTCAAAACTCTGAGAAATATGTATTTCATGCTTGCATGTTTTAATTCAGGCTGATTGTATTTATTATTGTTGACTGCTTAAACCTTCGTCATGATGTGTTCCTGCGTGGTCTTTAAGTCTCGTTATATTACTATTGTGCTTTGTTCTTTGTATTTCTTGCATGATGTTCTTCCCCTATGTAATGCCGACATGGGTCTTTACGGTAAATAAATAAAAAAAATTGACAAGCTGAACGCTGCGTCGCAAAGCTGAAAGATCACTCCAACATAATACAACTAGCACTGTACAACTTCGAATCGATTTATTCCTGTTTCGGCCACACGTATCAGATATAGTTCCACAGGGACGCCACCCGCGAAGGTCATGTTTCCAGGGGGACAACAACCGCGAAGGATACTTTTGGACGGCAGTTACATTATCCGTTAAATCTTCTGAAGATCGAGGCCGAGACACGAGGAGAGGAGTCTTGCAAGCTTAAATAAGGTGTCTTGTAAAGGGGAAGGGTGTAGTGACACTCCAGTTTACAGGAAAGCTTGAATGGACTGAAGGGTTTATTCAGCGCCGTCTCGGAACCCGTTCCTAGCTGGCGCGTTAAGCGCGAAAGGGCACTAGTCCCTCATCACAACGGCCACTTTCGCAGGACGACACAAAAAAAGGATAGCTAGACAAGCGCCAGATGGTTGTTGCCGGTTGGGATTTCCGTGCCAATCTCGAGTTTGGCAACTGCAAATAGGAACACGAGCCACGGCTTCCACTTTCTACTGCCACAACCAGACACATCCCAGAATTAGCGAAAATTCTGCCTTTCTTAAGCAAGGCGTCCGCCAAACCGGCATGGAGCTTTCTCAGAGGCTGGAAGAACTATGGAATTCATAAGTAGGTGACGAAGCCCGCGGTGCACCCAAGCTCGTTTTGGCACGAGCGCCTGCCCTATTCAGCCCGTTCCAGAAGGATGGCTACTGTTGATGCTTGATCCTACATTAAAATCATGCGGGTAGACTACTACGGCTCAACCACACAGTAAGCAGAAAATAACATGCGGAATAAACGATAATAGAATTTCTCCAAAGCGTCCCGTTGGCAAATAAAAGATAGAAACCGAATACATTGGCATAGCCAGATGCTATGGCCCGTTGTTACAAACGCAACTTGCATCTCTGCCAATGTAAGAACAACTCTTTGTGTGACACTGATTAGCAATAAGCGCCTTTGTTTTTGTTTTTTTTTTCAAGCAGCTCGGACAAGATGAACGAAACGAAATAATTTTTCTGGGGCGCTTTGAGCCGCAACGAAGACGAAGCATGGGCGCTTGATGAGCATTCTGGTCGGTCTGCTGGCCATGGGCTACGATGAGGCACCGCCGGGTTCGCCTCCCGTATAGCAGCATTTGCTGTAGAATATCATCGTCGCGCCAATGTGTCAGTATTAACGCTATAGCGTTAAAGGTCCCGTTAACCAGAAAATCCGGTGTCGGCGTTTACAGCGAAAAAGCACAAGCATAGCTCTGGCAGGTGGCCCCCAGAGGAGCAAACTAGGAGGCAGGTGGGCCACCTAGGTAACGTGACCTTGCGGCGTCATCACAGCCTGCCCACCGGATAGTGAGCAAGCTGCCCACCGCAGCAGGTGGCAGTTAAATTAATGACTCGTCGCTCGGGAAGAGAAACCTGGGAAGCACAGGGCCCACCGCAGGGCAGTGGCACATCACTTAACTGCTGCACCACTACGCCAGGAGAGGTATAAGGACTGCCAGAGATCTATTAATGTAAAGAGGAGAATGACCTTCTGCATATATGGGAATTAACCCATTACGCTATCGCGTCATACCCTTAATGCGTGTTCCCTTCTTTATTTAAAAGCTGTTTCAGGTCTCTCAGAACATAAGATCGCAAAGTATCGCGGTATTTTTTCAAGACCACACTTAACCCTTTATGCCCCATGATTCCACTTGGAATCACCAAATTTAGAGGCCACCAGCCTTGAATTGAGCAAGAAAGTCCAGCTGTTTTTGCAGTAGTTCCGACATTTAGCAGTTCATCAACATATGTTAGCGGCCTTTTTCCTGACTAACGTATGCTAGTATGTATGAGAGGGACATATAAGTTGCATGCGCTCCGCTGTCGTCATCGCCTGGTGCAACGTCCTGCCTTGCACCGTGTAGAAGAAACGAAACCATTTTTGTTTTTCTCAAATCACATGGGAGGGTACAATTAAGTAAGCCTCACGTTATTCCTTCAAAATAAATTCTTTCGGCTAAACACATTTACAAGCGCTGAAACATTTCGCAAATAATATTGATTCCAAATAGAATGACTGCAACATGGAGGCACTATTGTAGAATAAGCAGCGCAGTCGTATTTGAGATGCCTGTGAATGCTTGCGTAGTGTAAATGTTGCCTCTTTCACAGTGTATATGTTACAATAAACTTTTTTTTTGAAGTAGATGCATACATGTAAAGGAAGTAGTAGGACGTAGATCAGCAACAACAACTCAAAGGCAAAGCATAAGACAAAAGAATTGAACCTCTATTGATCTCCATGCCAGCAAACTGAAAACCGCCGGACAATGTAGAACCGAGTGGTAGCGCAACCCCGCACAAGATTGAAAGCCATACAGCTTTCAACCTCCGAAAAGCTAACCAGGTCGCCCGATAGTTCGCGTTGTGCGACCAAAAAAGTCATCACGGAAAAATCCTTGCCCCGCCGCGGTGGCTCAGTGGTTAGGGCGCTCGACTACTGATCCGGAGTTCCCTGGTTCGAACCCGACCGCGGCGGCTGCGTTTTTATGGAGGAAAAACGCTAAGGCGCCCGTGTGCTGTGCGATGTCAGAGCACGTTAAAGATCTCCAGGTGGTCGAAATTATTCCGGAGCCCTCCACTACGGCACCTCTTCTTCCTTTCTTCTTTCACTCCCTCCTTTATCCCTTCCCTTACGGCGCGGTTCAGGTGTCCAACGATATATGAGACAGATACTGCGCCATTTCCTTTCCCCAAAAACCAATTATAATAATATAAAAATCCTTATTGTAGATGCAGCACGATACTGCTGAACTAGGCTGAAATAATGAATAGGAACCACCCACTGACAGAAGCACCTTCACCGCACGAATACTTCAAACGCATCTTCATTGACTCAGTCTTTGGGATATTCGCATTACAAATTTTTTTGTTTGTGCATTAAGTAGATGCTGTTAGCTCGAGGCTGTAAATCCGGATACTGGCAGCGTGGTTGCCCGCGGCATGTCTTAAAACAACCAGCGCTCGTATTCAACCAATTCAAGAATTCCGCTTACGTAGGACTGCACACAATGAGGAAATAACAAAGACGTACAAGCTGTGCGTAATGTCATTCTCGCGTATTCTTGGTAAAAAGTGTAGCATCCTCTATTCCGGCAGAGTCTACTGTATCGTTTCAAGGCAGTTGCTGTTTATTGAAATTTGAAAGAAATCACAAAACTTCAGCATTTCGCCCCCATACGTCCCAATAATTCCATTTGGAATCGTGCAAAATATTTTTTAAGAACCGACGAAAAATTGATTTTCTGATATTTTAGGTTTATCCTCCCCCTACGCATTCTAGTTGCTGGATATCAATTTTTTTCTATTCAACAGTTTTAATTTTGGCCGGAACGGGTTAATCAATATGTTACGCGAAAGGCCTTTTCTAAGCATACTTGTCCATTTTATCTTAGTTTAAATCTTTACGACTAGTGACTGCATACGAGCTCCACTACATTTGCCGGTTGTTAAGCACGAAAATGTAATGTTTAGAGGCGCAAACAGGTTTTTTTAGAGCACTGCAGTGTTGTGACGCTAAGTCAACGAGAGCAATTTTCAACGTAGCTGCTTACTTACTCATATTGATTGAGTTTCTGCCGCTTTTGACTATGCTACTACGCTGGAGAGCTCAAATGACCTGTGATACACACCACCTGTTTAGAAATGCACGTCCTATGCTCCGCATAGCGCTGCTCGAGAACTGTAGTCAAGCCTGCTCAAGTACGGGCTTTGTGTCCTGATTATTTCTAGCGGGGTGTCTGAAAACAACTTAGCATTAATCATGAACTCCGACGGCATTTCGCTACCGTTCAACTAACAAGAGTGTAGTTTTCGTTCAAGACTGCGCACCATTGCTACTCAGTAAACAGGAAGGCTCTACCGTTTCAAAAATATTGCGATAGCCTGTAACGTTTACTCTGGTTATTTTTGTTTTCAAAAATCAATCACGTATTTTTTTTTTGGTAATACAGTGCTTCCATACACCGACAAGCACCTAAAGGTGCTATCACAAGCGCCCAAAGATGAAGACCTAAAGATGCTTAAAAATAAATGGAGTGGTAAAGAAGCATGGCGCCCACACCAGCCGCTTTTTTAAAACGAAGGAATTCCCTGAAAATATTGCGGCTTTTGTCTTCAAAAACTGTCAATGTTCTTAATAACGCCAACAGCGCTAAGAGTTAAGAAAAAGAAATCACCAGCCTTTCTGTTTTCCTCAAGGGAGTACAGGTGGCCCCAACAAGTGTGCAACCTGCTCTCCTCTGTCTTCTCACACAAAACGATGAGGCTCTCTCCCGTGATCACAGATTGAAAAAAGCAAACAAACTGATGAAAACATGGACGAACAAATGAATGGACCAACACCGTTTTCTCTAACACGTTTCATTGCGCTTCTTCATAAGAGTACTGCGCAATTTAGGCCAGCGTCCTTCACAACGTAGACTGGCTAGTTATGCGTATTACTACGGTAAACAGTTTACATATATCAACTCTTCTAAGGGATCTCAATCAGACTCCGTTACGACTTCATTAGAGTGAATGAGGGAACAGTGGAGATAAGTGACAAAGTGAGAAGGCAACACAGGGAGCACGGTGTTAAATACTGGGAAGCATTCAACGCGAGAAAAAACGTTTAGGGAGAAAAGCACGACAGTGCGGAAGCTAGCGAACGTGGCAAGTTGACCAGCGGGGATAGTGTTGTCGAGGCCGCCCGACGTCTCCACATGTGCTGGAAAGTCAAAATCGATACTGCATCGCTGAGCTGGCGGCTGTGCTCGGCATGAATGGACAATGTAGGGCGCCTGTTTTGAGTCCCTTGTGATTGCAAACTGTGCGCAAACATCCAATCCAACATAAAATTTTGCGATATGTGCGCACGCAGCAAAAAAAAAAAAGAAGCATTTCTGCGCGGTTTGGCCAAACCAAACCACTTCACTGAAAAACCTGGAAATAAGAAAAGACATGCTCCTTTCCTGAACCCTGGAAATATGCTCGCTAGAACGAACACTAGATGACTGCAAAGCGAGATAAGCACAGCACAATTAATTTCTCGAGCGCCCACATTCCAAATAATTTTATTCCAGACTGTGCACGCCGTCAGTTGAGCCGCACTGATTATGCGCTAGCTATCAGTCGCCACCCTGTCCATGTTTCTAGAAAATAGCTGAAAGCGTGATCACAACTTATATAGTATAGCGAATGTTAAAAACAACGTACAAGAAAAAATGAGCATCAGAAATATCTACGAAGTAACGAGAGCAACCTTCTTACACATGCTCGAACAAGAACAGTGGGACATACAGCTACGTTTTCACGCATTTTGAAAGCACCTTTCAATGAATATTCAAAACGAGGACACTTCATAGGCGCATAGAACTACTAACGTTTAGAATAATGTTGCGTGTACACTGCTACTTGTCATCCCATTCCGCAGGTTCTTTTTGTAGCTTTTCATTACATCGCTTAAACTGCCACAAGTATTTCTTCTTATCTCAGAATGCGTTTGAAGGAAACTCTTGTACTTCCCTATGGTTCAAGTATTTTAGCAAAACGTTTACCAGAAATTTTCTCTTCCATCTTCATCCTTTTAGTCAGACTTGGCTGTCGTGCAGCACTTCACCTCCTCGAAAATTAGTTTTAATGTCGACCATTTTCGTTATCTCAGTTCAGGTTATTTCTACTGGCAACACCGCTTTTATAGCTCACCTACATTGCCCACCCGTCGATACTTACTCCCGTTTCCTGAACGCAACTTTAGGGGTTTGCATCAGTTCATTCCAGCACTAGCAGCCATGTTAACCCTTTAAACTTTGATGCTGAAGATTTTTTAATTGGTGTTTGTGACGACAGCACTCCTTCAATCTAAGCAGCGCTCTCTGCCGGGCTGCCAATTTTTGTTTCGGTTTACTTTTTCTGTCGTTTCAAAATTCGTTTCCTCGATGTTTTTGCAGACGGTTTGCTTTAACGAGCAAAGGACTCTGTTAGGAACATAATGTCATCATCAACTCAAGATGTCCAAAAAGAACACCGCAGTTGCCCTTCATGGGCTGCCGTCAAGGTTTTGTTATCCTAAGGCACAGATCAGAAAATTTTCGAAAATTCTCTTTCAAAAATTATTATAATCCTCCTGAGGAATGGAAAGAATGAGCCCAGGGAGACGTAACCGGTACCACCTTAAAGGGGCCGACAATTGAATGTTGAGGGCCGCGTACGATGACAACGTCGATAACACAGCGCACCGCTCGCGCCCCCCCCCCCCCCCCCCCCCCCCACGAAAGCTGTCCGCTTTATTCAATGGTGGCTTGCAAATACATTACTATAGCGAAATCCTGCCAGAACAGCATCAAGCCTGGACTCCATGTACGCGAAAACTCACGCGAAAGCGATGGCGACGGCGGCAAGCGACGAGCGACGCCGTCGCGCGAAGCAAAATGCATGTGTCGCTTGCCGTGTCGCTCGGATCTGCACCCACAGAAAATTTCGCTCGTCGCCCGGAAGTCCCCCACGCGACTGGCCAACCAGAGCCCCCCAAAGCCGTTTCCGGTTTGTCCACGGTTTCTCACGGGTACATCTCACGAAACCCGCCCGTCGTCTTGGTCATCGCCACCGTCGATAAAATATTTGGTTTTGTAGCTGAGAGGCAGACCCGCATGATTTAAATAACTAAAACAATCTACTTGTTGGGTGCGGAGGGCTAACAGCATTTGGAGCGGGCTACGCGAGCGGGCGTACTGCAGGGAGAGATGCGTGTTGAGCCGCGGGTACCGGCGCTCGATCCACCGTGCCGCTGCGCTCCAACTGTGCAGAAACACTCGCGGCGCGCATTCTCACTGGTAAATTATAGTTTGCTCACTTACAATCAAATTGCGGTGACAGTTTATGGGAGTGTTTTTACTAAGCCGGAGTGCACAGTCACCGAACGAAAGCACACCTCCCCCGTGAACCCGTGATGTGACTTCGTCTCCGCAAGCACGCCTTTGGCTATCTCCACTGCCGCTACACCGCTGCCGTAGAGAAAATATTCATTTGGCCCTGACTATGAGGCACACTCACAAAATTTTAAGAGTGAGAACAGGTTACGGGCGTGTTTCTAAGCTTGAGTGCGCAAAGCACAGAGTCCGCTGCGCACGTCGCGGGTTAGCGTCGCCTGCCGCCTTCGCTTGCATGGAGGCTGCCCACAAGCGACGGAGCGAACGCCAGCCGTCGCCGCCGCCGTCGCCTTCGCGTTCGCGTGAGTTTTCGCGTACATGGAGTCCAGGTGTCACCGCTGGTGCAGGCTGTACCAAAAAGTAATGAACTCCTGTGAAAGAGGATATTCAAGATTTTCATTTCAATGTAACAATTCCTACGTCCATTATGTATACAAATGATTAAAGCCTTAAAAGCAAAACTTGAACTGTGCTCGCATAGCTGAAAAGCAGCTGAAAATATAACAGTTCCGGTTCCTCTATGATCTTTGTGCTTTTCAGAGCTCACAGATGGATGCAATGAAGGTCAGCAACAGGAAGATAAATGCATTCATGTCCCAAAAGAATGTCTGCAAGTTGGCGAAGGACCTGGTGAGAAGCGCTGGTTTCTGGAAGACGAGAATAAGTGCACAGAATATCGAACAACCAACTGCAGCGGCCGTGGGTTTCCTTCACTGAATGAATGCTATTTGTACTGTTTTAGTACCTGAAAGGCAGGTCAAGAGCCTTTCCCTGGAGAGCTATAATAAATGTCTGTACAACTACTGCACTCAGTTGATTTGCTACAGTGGACTGTTATACTCAGGACAGTGGACTGCACATTTAGTTTCATCGATTACGCACTACAAACTAGCATCCTCAGCAATGCTTTTGTGTTAATTACGACTTGTTTGAGCGACGAAAGTTACATATCAGCGTCTCAAGCTTCACGTAAACCTCATCACCTTTCGTATCGCAAACATAAATAGTACCATATTCTTTGCTCGTACAAGACACAATTGCATTAAGCCTGGAATACTACTGCCATTAGTCTACATCAGAAAACACCTCGCAGCACCAGGAGTATAAAATGCAACCCCAGGAGCACCAGCCAGAACACATTAGTATGAACAGAATGATACACCTTCCCCCGTTAATTACTTCCACGGTGTACTCGCTCATTACGGAAAAAGTACTTCCTGCCCAGCAGCCACCAGCGCTTCAAACGGGTTGCGAACGTTAAAGACGCATCAACAACGCTTAAGAATAAGGTAATTTTTTTTCTTTCCGCTGGCATGTGAGCCGAGCGACCAGTTATAAATTTAATTCTTCACTACTCACTTACCTTTATGACTAATTTAGCACTAAAAAGTCTGCGAAACATATTGAAACATCGTGGTGTGCATTAATTGAACAAAATAAGCAGTTTAAAAGACTCAATTAAGCAAAACGAATGCCTTCGTGTGAGAGTAGTATAGCTAAGATACAGCCAGACGCTAACAAAGGCGGACACTAAAAAATCACTACATCGAAAAGGTTCGCGGCTTAATCAAAACTTTAATTTTTCCTACATCATCCTCCCTTTTCATAATTCATACCTTGTGGCCCCTTGTCGAATAAAAGAAAAGCATCGAATAGCATCATGCGAGATCATCATGCAATTGCTCATTATTATTGGTAACCGGCAATCAGAAATAAAAATAGTTATGTTTTCCTCTAACTTAAGCGAACTCAGTCTGCGGATTTTAAAAATGTCCGGATGGGCAAAGAGTAGCAAAAACTATTTAGTATAACGATCTTTTGAAGAGAGAGCTTCAAAATCTTCTCAATTTTATAAATCTCCCAAAAATCACGCCACTAAATCCGATGTTTCCGCACATGCAAAAAAAATTGTATAAAATTTTTGCAACCTTCTAACTACTCTCGTGCACATTTGTAGCCGTCGACTAGTAGACTTAAATTTATTAAATTAGTAGACTTAAAAGTGGACTTAAATTTATTTTTGACTGCGGCTAAAGGTGCGTCGGCGAGACCCTCTACACTTTTTGCCGAGTACGTCAGACGGATCCGACTTCTGTCGCTAAAGGCACGTCGGATATGGATCCGATAACTTTCCCGCGTACGCCGGGCGGATTTGACCAACGTGTTTTTCAAAGTCCGACCATTTGATGTTCGCTCAGCGGTTTGCTCGACTTTGTTCACGTTCCACTTCTTGGTTTATCATCCACTAGGACAGTTACATATTAAGTTAGTTCATTAATACGATCACTGCACTCGATGGGACGATTTGAGTACGGTGTGCGTACTTCAAAAGCGCAGCAATTTCTGAGCTACACGCATGACAAATACCCTGTACTACTCCGGCAGCACCGTTTGCTGCACTTCGTTTAGTTGCGATTTGCGAACAGGGAAGTTCTCCTGCTATTTCTATGCCAACATATGGGGCACATATGTGTGCTGTCCTGCCGTGTGCCGAAATCCGATTCTATTTGGAAGCTTGTTTCCTTGCGGCAAGCAGCTCTCCTTCAGTGGATGTTGAATGCCACGCTGCATCGGTGCTTCAAATACACATTCGTGGCTATGGCTGGCTAAAGGGGCACTTCAGCTCGCGCTAAGCTCGAATCTGCAGGGGTTCAAACTCCATGTGCGGCGGCAAGCTGCGAGCAGCGCACTTTTATCGCATTCACCGCAAAAACATCTGTGTTTGCTATGATGTGGTTCATACAAGCTTTCGGCCTTCCAGTTGCTCCTCCTGCGTGTATTGCGGCGAAGCACGCCTTCGCTTCGGTGGGAGCGTCGGCTTGGCCATTGCCATTGTGACAGTAACCTCTGGCCTCTAAAGCCCGGGATACATGCGACGTTTTTTTCGACGATGTTCGCCCGGCAGAAAACGTCGTGGCGGCGCGACTCCCGGCCTGAGATACATGGAGCGAAAAAGCGGCAGCCCGCCGCCGCGTATCTCTCAGCGCGAAAGCAATATGGTCAACGAGTGGCAAATACCATTGAGCGAGGAGCTCTTTGAGAGCAGCGACGCCGACTCCTTATTCAGAATAACGAAATTGTTCATTTAGACACCACTGTACTGATTGCAGCACGCGTGCATAGATATCTACAAGGTTTTGCGAGCTCGAATGCATGCGGTCGCGTACCTTTCGATGCCCGCTCAGCCGTGGCTACCATCGGCTGCGGTTTTCTTCGGCACCTTCGCTCCAGGGAGGAAAAGTGGTCATTTCGATCCAAGATTCGGTCTTGTTCTCCAAAAGAAGTGACATTTCATGTCTGGTGAAACGTTTATTTCCACGATAATAACATTTCCGTGCAATAAACACAGCAGTGCTCGTCGGCCATGGCGGCCATGTTGGCGGCTGCGGCGGCGGAGGCAGCCAAACCGGAAGAGCGGGCTTTCTGCGCTGCTATTGGCTCGCTGCGGCTGCCGCTTCCGGTCTCGCTGGTATCTTTAGTTCGTCTCTTGCAGAGGTTGAGCGATATCACTAGATCTGTTTCGGACAGCGCTTTGGCATCCAGTTCTGCGCGGCACCCGTGCGGCATCTCTTTGGTGCGGACATGCATGCGTGCGCCTGTGTTGGTGCAAGTTTACGGGTAGTATCTTATTAATATCTGGCGGGGCCAGATCGGCGGCGGTGGGCGTTTTTTTCGAGGCCGGGCGTCAAATGCGCGCCGTCGAGCGAAAATCGCTGACAAAAACGCTCCATGTATCCCGGGCTTAAAATCTGAAATACCATTGATTTTGCCATGGCTGTGATGCAGATACTTAAATTTCAAAAGATAAACATTCTGGCCAGGAATCGGGAGCCCACCAGTGTGGCTACTCTGAGTCTAATTTGCAGCTTCGGGAAAAGTAAGATGTAACCGTTTGTTTGATGTGAATAACCCGCTACACACTGACGAAAACGACATCTAAAACGGCGGACACAGGACAAGCGCGCACTAACAACTGAGATTTATTCCGGTGCGTGGGGACATAAATACATTTCATGCACATGCTCAAAACAATCAATTCATTGCCATCGGCGGTGTTTGTCAGTGTGTAGAGCGTAATTCACTTCAAATTTGCAACCAACTAGCCGACATTGCTGCCTTGCAACCGTTTGTTCTTGAGATAACCAGCGCTTGCGATTATCCCTTGATTGACATCTCGGCTTCAGTTTTCCTTCTCTGCTTTAGAACTGGTCACTTCCCTGGCTCTCTAGATCGCATTTTACATGCTCTCGCGAATACGTAATCCCCAATTATTAAAGCGTCCTCGTTCTAAAACCTAAACTTTGCTTTCCCGCAGGACTGCTCTGCGTTGCAAAATATAATGGCGTTGGTTTAGCTCTGGTTAAACCTGGAGTATTAACGAGAGGGTAGCGGCTATTGTAATTAGGTTGAATAGGAGGTACAGGCTGAGAGCGGTGCAGGCCTACGCGCCTACATCCAGCCATGATGACCAGACCGTTGAAAGTTTCTATGAAGACATGGAATCGGCAATGAATAACGCAAAATCACAGTACACTGTAGTGATGCGTGACTTCAATGCGAAGGTGGGCAAGAAGCAGGCTGTGGACCGCGCTGTAGGCGACTATGGGACACGTTCTAGAAATAGCAGGGGAAAGTTATTAGTCGAATTCGCAGACAGAAATAATTTACGGATCATGAATACCTTTTTTAGGAAACGAAAGAACAGGAAGTTGACGTGGAAGAGCCTCAATGAAGAGATTAAAAATGAAATCGACTTCATACGATGAGCTCAACCAGGCATTGTTCAGGATGTGGCCGTCCTCGGAAAGGTTCGCTGTAGCGACCACAGAATGGTAAGGCCTCGAATTTAGACTTGAAGACGGAACAGAAGAAGCTAGTGAAGAAGTCCATTAACGAGTTAGCCGTAAGAGGGAAAGTACAGGAATTTAGGATAGCGCTGCAAAACAGATATTCGGCTTTAACTGGGGAAGACGGTCTTGATGTTCATACAATGAACGATAATCTGACAGCCATCATTACAGAGTGCGCAATAAAAGTAGGCGGTAGGACAGTTCGACAGGATACCGGAAAGCTATCTCAGGTAACGAAAGATCTGATTAAGAAACGCTAAAGCATCAGGACGTCTAAACCTACCACCAGAATAGAACTTACTGAGCTATAGAAGTTAATAAATAAGCGCAAGGTAGCCGACATAAGGAAATTTAATATGGAGAGAATCAACCATGCTCTAAAGAACGGAGGTAGCCTAAAAGCGGTGGAGAGGAAGCTAGGCATAGGTAAAAACCAGATGTATGCGTTAAGAGACAAGCAGGGCAATGTCATTAGCAATATGGATAAGATAGTTAACTTAGCCAAAGAGTTCTACGCAAATATGCACAGTAGCCAATGTAATCAGAACGTTAATGAGAAAGGCAGTTGTGCACAGCAGCGCGTCATCCCGTCAGTAACTAACGAGGAAGCAAAGAAAGCCTTAAGAGCAATGGAAAGGGGAAAAGCAGCTGGGGAGGATCAGGTAACAGCAGATCTGTTGAAGGATGGAGGGGAGATCGTGCCAGAAAAACTAGCCACCCTGTATCAGCAATGCCTTGTAACCTCGACGGTACCAGAAGCTTGGAAGAATAAAACATTATCTTAATTCATAAGAAGGGAGACGCCAAGGACATGAAAAATTACAAAAACCGATCAGCTTACTATCTGTTGCCTACAAAGTATTTACTAAGGTAACCGCTAATAGAGTCAGGGCAACCTTAGACTTTAATCAACCAAATGATCAGGCAGGCTTTCGTAAAGGATATTCCACAATAAATCATATTCACACTATCAATCAGGTGATAAAGAAATGCGCAGAATATAACCAACCTCTATATATAGCCTTCATTCATTACGAAAAAGAATTCGACTCAGTGCAAACCTCAGCAGTCATACAGGCATTGCGTAATCATGGTGTGGAAGAGCCTTATGTCAAAATTCCGGAAGATAGAGATAGCAACTGCACAGCTACTATACTCCTCCATAAAGTCAGCAAAAAAAATCCAATAAGGAAGGGCGTCAGGCAAGGAGACACGATCTCGCCAATGCTATTCACCACCTATTTACAGGAGGTATTCCGAGGCATGGATTGGGAACAGTTGGGAATAAGAGTAAATGGAGAATAGCTAAATAATCAGCGATTCGCTGATGACATTGCCTTGCTGAGTCACTCAGGAGGTTAACTGCAAATCATGATCAATGAGTTAGACAGGCAGAGCAGAACGCTGGGTCTACAGATTAACATGCAGAAAACCAAGGTAACGTTCAACAGTCTAGCAAGGGAACAGTACTTCACAATTGGCAGCGAGGGCCTGAAACTGGTAAAGGAATACGTCTACTTATGGCAGGCAGTGAAAGCTGATCCGGATCATGAGAGGGAAATAACTAGAAGGATAAGAATGGGGTGGAGCGCATATGGCAGGTTCTTTCAGATCATGAATGGCAGTTTACCAATTTCCCTCAAGAGAAAAGTGTGTGACAGCTGTATCTTACCGGTACTCACCTACGGGGCAGAAACGTGGAGGCTAACGAAAAGAGTTCAGTTCAAGTTAAGAACAACGCAGCGAGCCATGGAAAGAAAAATGATAGGTGTAACATTAAGAGACTGGAAGCGGGCAGAGTGGGTGAGGGAACAAACGCGGGTTCATGACATTCTAGTCGAAATCAAGAGGAAGAAATGGGCTTGGGCAGGGCGTGTAATGCGAAGGCAAGATAACCGCTGGTCCTTAAGGGTAACGGAGTGGATTCCAAGAGAAAGTAAGCGTAGCAGGGGGCGGCAGAAGGTTAGGTGGGCGGATGAGATTAAGAAGTTTGCAGGCAAAGGGTGGATGCAGCTGGCAAAGGATAGGGTTAATTGGAGAGACATGGGAGAGGCATTTGCCCTACAGTGTGTGTAGTAAGGCTGATGATGATGATGAAACCTGGAGTGACGCGATAGCTACAGCAGGCCGAGTTGAACTTGGTCACGTGACCAACCACGCGACAAACCACGTGATCAGACACGGCGCCGCGCCCTCGGCAGCTCCTCCACATCACGTGACCAACCATGTGACAGCTTGGCGCGCCGCAGGCACAAGGTGGGAGCGCCGAAGGCTCGGAATGCTACCGTAATGTAGTTATAGCTACAAAAACGAACATTCCACATGCGAAGTATCCAGACATGAATGCGGATCACGCCGTTACCACCACTTTTTTGTTTGTTTGTTTGTAGCTTGTTTCTTGCTTGCTTGCTTGTTTGTTTGTTTGTTTGTTTGTTTGTTTGTTTGTTTGTTTGTTTGTTTGTTTGTTTGCCTGCCTGTCTGCTTCTTTGCTTCCTTGATTCTTTATTAGTTTGCTTCTTCCTCTCTTTGCTTGTGTTTGTTTGCTTGCTTGTTTCTTTCTTCGCTTGTTCGTAAACCTGAAAATAAACCAAGACCTCTGAGGCTCGCACTTGTGGCGCCGCGTGGCTAGGTGGCATTCGCCTACCGATCTATAAGGCCTTAGAAGAACAGAAAGATTGGCAAGTCGGTTACAATACGTAATCAACAGCGCTCAAGGCTGAAGACGGCACAACGCTCAAGTTGTCTGGTCTTTTCTTTCGTCTTCGTCGTCGCGTTGTTGTATTGTTTCAGTAAGGCCGCTGGTAAGACCGCAGCCGCGGCGGCCGTATTTTGATAGAAGCGAAATGCAAATATTTGTATGCTGTGCGCTGTAAGTACACGTTAAAGAAACCCAGGTTGTCTTAAATATCCTGGAGCCGTACACTACGGCGTCTCTCGTAGCATAGGGTTAGACTTATCTGTTGAAGAAAAAAAATATATGCCGAATTCAATTTTTCCATTCAGGTTTCAACAGAAAAAGGTCAGTGCCCTTGAAATGCATGCCGCGTTAGCTGGCTATCGTGTAGGAGTTACCGTCAGTCCAAGGAGGAAATTAAGTGCGGAAGCTATGGGTGTGGTGAGACGGTGTATACCGCTATATTTGGTAGCGCAGTTGTGCATTTTGGGGAATTGCACCACTACCTCACAATTTGCTGCGGGCTAGAAGGATCCACCTCTTCGCCAAACGCAGTCTGCTAGCGCAGCGCTCTTTACTGTCATGCCCCTTTCAGGCAGTTAAACAGCTTCTGAAACAGCTTCTGAAGAGAGTACTTACAATAGCTGTCACTACAGTGTGTTGTCGTGAACACTTGAGCCCACTAGTCTACTAGTGTACTAATATTTTTTCGGACGACGCGCAGCTAGCATGGCAGCGGCCAGTCAGCTGCGTCGCTCCGGCGGCTCAGGAAGCCCTTTCCCCACACACTCACACACACACACAACGGGGAATGCCCGCGCGCGTCAGCAGCCGCTCGTGGGGCCAAGTGGATGCAGCCGGCAAAAAAGCGTCGACCTTAGTAGAAAAACTCACAAGAGGAGAGGGAAAGGTGCAAAGACGCTGAAGTTAAAACTCCGTCTCCAGATAAGTGAGATTCTAACAAACGCATAAAAAAATTCTTGCTGTAGGATATTCGTGAAGCGGCGTCCTTGACCATCCCACGCATACCGCAACTTTATTGCAAGCCTTCTTAAGAGGCCCTTGAATTTTTTAAGATAGTTTCTTCATTGCAAGGGTAACTTCCGATATTTTTTTTTATTCAGAGTAGTATTTTATTCCGGAGCAGATATATAATGTTTACGATAGAGAGAGTGAGAGAGAGAATGAAAAGAAAACGCAGGGAGGTTAACCAGATGTGAGTCTCCTGTTTGCTACCCTACACTGGGGATGGGGGATAGGGGTTAGAAAGATGACAGAGAGGAAAACGCAAGAAAAAAGGAACGTGCACACATTGAGACACACACACACAAGGCGTTCCAGTTAGTCTTTCACACAGGCCGGTAGATTGTAAGAAGCGCAAAAGCGCATGCACGGCCTTCTTCTGCGACGGTAGGTCCTTTCGATGTTGTAGAATTCTTTTTTCGGATAGCGGTTGGTCGTCCAGTTGGTCAAGTTCGTGGCTAAGGCATGCCCTCTGTGGACTGTACTGCGGGCAGGAGCACAATATATGGCCAATTGATTCTTCATGGCCGCAGTGGTCACAGGTTGGGGTGTCGGTCATCCCTATGCGGAAGGCATAGGCTTTAGTAAAGGCAACACCCAACCAAAGTCGATATAAAAGCGTGGCGTCTCTACGGCGAAGCTGTGATGGCGCTCGAAGACTTAATGTTGGATCAAGTGAGTACAGTCGCGTATTTCTTAAATGTGGCTCATTCCATTGCGACTCGGTGCACTGCCGAGCAAGTAGGCGGAGCTTCCGTGCCGCGTCAGTTCTAGAAAGAGGAATTGGGACGTGGCGCTCCTCAGTATGGGCTGAGCGGGCAGCGTGATCCGCCCGTTCATTGCCGATAATCCCGCAGTGACTTGGAAGCCACTGGAACGTTATTTCATGGCCGTCATTACTTATATGGTGTAACGTCTCTGTAATATGGAAGATTAGTTGTTCGTGCGGTCCGCGTCGTAGAGGTGACAGTAGAGACTGCAGTGCCGCCTTCGAATCGCAGAATATTGTCCATTTGTGTGGCGGTTCATCACCAATGTGATGAAGGGCGGTTAAGAGCGCTGCGAGCTCTGCTGCCGTCGATGTTGTCGCGTGGGTCGTCTTAAATTTGATTGTTGTAGCTTTCGCTGGAATGACGATTGCCGCCGCGGAGCTGCTTGGAAGGACAGATCCATCAGTGTAAATATGCGTTGAGTCACGGTAGTTCTCGTAGAAATGTAGTAGCGTGAGCTGTCTAAGGGCTGGTGATGACAGATCAGCTTTTTTCGAGATACCAGGTATTGCGAGGTTGATTTTTGGCTGAGCGAGGCACCATGGAGGGATCGAAGGTCTCGCAGCCGGAGTGAAACAAGCTGGCAATGATTCATCATATGCAGTTATCGTTTGGCTGAAAGATGTGTGTGGCCTGTCCACTGGTAGAGAGGCTAAATGGTGACGAGGATTCCTGGCTAGATGCCTTATATGGGTCCTGAGTACTTCAATTTCAATGTGGGTCTTGACAAGGTGGTCTCTAGCGATTGCTATCGTAGCCATTGTTGAAGCACTCTGAGGCAGGCCGAGACAGATCCGGAGCACTTGACCCTGAAGACTTTGTATTATGCGTAGATTCGTTTTGCCTGTGTTGTTTATTGCTGGCAAGCTGTATCGCAGAAATCCTAGAAAAAGCACCCTGTACAGTTGTAACATGGCACTAGGCGACATTCCGCAGGTCTTGCCAGCGAAAAACTTGAACAGGTGGCAGATTCCTGTCAACCGTTTTTTTCACGTATGATATGTGTGGGCTCCATGACAAGTCCCTGTCGATTATGACACCTAGAAACTTGTACGATCGGACTCGTCGCATTATTTGGCCATTTATCATTACACTGTAGTTTGCCATGGGTTTGCGCGTAAATGGCACTAGTGCGCATTTCTCGGAGGAAATTTCCAGGCCTTGATTACGGAGGTAGATAACAGTTTGTGTGGCGGCTCTCTGAATTCTCGCTCGCAACTGTACGCGTGTTACTGCAGATGTCCATATGCAGATGTCAACCGCGTACATTGATAGCCTGACTGTGGTTGGCACGTGCTCAAGGAGAGCAATTAGTGTTAGATTAAATAACACTGGGCTAAGTACACCGCCCTGGGGGACGCCGCGGTAGCTATAGTGAAGAGAAGTATGGCCTTCCTCGGTGCTTACAAAGAAGGATCGCATGGATAGATAGCTCCGTATCCATTGAAACATCCGACCACCCACTCCTACCTCTGCGAGAGCAGAGAGGATGGCTTCATGCGTAACGTTGTCATACGCCCCTTTAACGTCGAGGAATAAGGATGCGCAGAGACGCTTACGGCATTTCTCATGTTCAATGTAGGTCACCAGGTCGACGACGTTATCGTCGATGATCGACCGCGTCGGAAGCCCGCCATGGCATCTGGGTAGGTGTTGTGGTACACCAAGTACCACTCCAGGCGTCCTAGGACCATCCTCTCCATTACTTTGCCCACACAGCTCGCCAAAGCAATCGGGCGATATGATGAGAGCTCCAACGGCGACTTGCCAGGCTTCAGCAGTGGAACAAGGCGACTTGTCTTCCAGGTTGTTGGTAGCGTGCCATTTCTCCAAGAATCATTGTACACCTCAAGAAGAACTCCTCTCGCTCGCTCCCCCAGGTGACACAGAGCTCGGTAGGAAATTCCGTCAGGTCCTGGCGCTGATGTGCGGCTACACAAAGCTAATGCTGCCTTAAGTTCGTGGATCGAGAATGGTAGATCCAACCGGAAATCACGTGGTGGCGGGTGGCTGCACGAAGGCGATGGAATGTTGGTAGCTGTGAGTTGGCCGGATAATCTGGCGCAGAAATCCTCTGCCACGTCAATCTCCGATCTCTTTTGAGAGAGGGCAAGCGCCTTGAATGGGAATCGCTGTACGGGAAGTGTCCGCAGCCCGCGCACAGTTCTCCATAGTTGCGATAAAGGCTTGCGTGGATCTAGCGGCTCACAGAAGGCAGCCCAACGTTGCGATTCGAGCTTGTCTAACCGGTGCTGTATCTTCTTTTGCGTGCGCCTGGCGATCCGTAGATGTGCAGTAAGGTGCAGTAAGAAGTCCAGAAAAACACAGAGACGGGCGAGATGTGTTCCACAAGAGAAGCACTTCGTCTTCCTCCCATGTTTACGATAAATTTCTATGGTGCAAGGGCTACAGTGGCCGATGAGTGCCATTGCACAGAGTGTTTTTGTGTACTCAAGGTGGGACGAAAGGCGTATTTTCCAAGCATTTCACCCCAAGAAGACGAGCACCAGGCCAAGTGGAGCTTGCACAGGCTTTGGAGCTTGTACCCATTGTGCCACCGGTGGGTACCAGGCTCTCCTAGGGATCGAACCCCGCAGCTGTCGCATATGCAAGCACAGGTATAAGTGTTTTACCTGTGGCTAACGACTGTTTAAGTTTTAATTACTGATTAATCAAATACTAAGGCTCACACAGAAGTCAAGACAAAAACAATGTGACTTGACAGCACAGGAGTAGCCGATTATACCTCATCGAAAACCACCTGTAAATCATCCTTAAGAAATATTATTCGCCCGAAAAATCGATAATCCCACTCTGAAATAAACAGCGTAAAAATTCCGCCGAATTTTTAAAAACATGAAAGCTGAAAACTGCAGGTCGCCCTATCCCATGAAGGTAAGCGCAACAGGGATCAAGCAAGCCACTCCGGAACATGTTCTTTAGAGACTAAGGAGTGCAGCACGTGCTGAGACAGATCAGAATCAGAATCAGAATATATTTATTTAACATCATGGCGATGTTGGGTGCACCGGCAAAAAGCCAGTGGCAAGGCTTGACGAGGCCGGCGCACCCTACAGAAACTTGGCAGTGATATACTTGTTCACGTTAATAAAACAAACTAAAGAAACAATACGAGGGCACTTTCAACAAAAAAAATGTACAAACATACAGGACATATAACAGTTTTTGGCATTATTTAGCTATATATTTATAAGGATTTCTTATTTAATAAATGTGGGAGAGTGAAGTTCAACATTTGATACCCGTAATTTGTGCGGGTCTTAGGTACAAACCAATGACATTTACTGCTAACAAAAATAAAAGAGCCGACTAAGAACGAAGTACTTCGGCTAAACTCCGCTAAGGAATCCAAGGAATTATCGACTAGGTACGAGATCGGTTGTTATATCGCGCATGCTCCGGCACCATACGGGGAGCACTAAATCTAGTTGAAGCTAGTTAAAGCTAGTTAAAGGTGCTAGTTCCGTTTACGCAGCAACAATAATTATGGCAACCGAAGTAAGCATGGCACATAGGTCTGCACGCTATGTCCCGCTGGCGTACAGCGGAGCAAGGCGCATGTTCGGGAGCACCACGTTTTTTAAGGGCCCACTAGAGTGCTCTGGAAACTGTAGAGTGCAATACTTAAGCAAATGAACCAGGGTCTAACCAACGCTAGCACTCACATCAGTCGGCAGCGCTAGCGCCCACTCTTGTGGGTTACGGTAACCAGCACACCAAGTTTGCCAAAATGACTGCGCATTTGAAGAGCAACTGCACCACTTTTTGAGAACTTCGTGATATTCAAGGAGTCAAATCTATATAGGCTGTAGGTACAGCAGGTCACGTGCTTTTGTGCTAGCGTCTAAAGTAATCGAGGCCGCCGCGGTGGCTGAGTGGTTACGGCGCTCGGCTGCTGGCCCGAAAGACGCGGGTTAGATCCCGGCCGCGGCGGTCGAATTTCGATGGAGGCGAAATTCTAGAGGCCCGTGTGCTGTGCGATGTCAGTGCACGTTAAAGCACCCCAGGTGGTCGAAATTTCCGGAGCCCTTCACTACGGCGTCTCTCATAGCCTGAGTCGCTTTGGGACGTTAAACCCCCTTTAACTAAACAAAACTAAAGTCATCGACTACTGAATTTTGCGCTTTTTTTCAACGCAACAGAGGAGTGCGGGGAAGTTTGGTGTGCCGTCATCGAAGATATGGTTTCAAATTACCGCTGCCGTCAGCCACACCCTGCAGTGCCTCGTTGGATGCGGCCAAACAACGCTCAGCTTGACTAACGTGTAATCCAGTTTATATATACCGCATTTCCCATAATTCTCCTTCTCATTTCAGTATTCAGGTGTTTCATATTTTCCTGGAACTGAAATAAACATCACCTGAGGAAGCAAATGGTGTCAATGGCAGTGCGTACCACTGCAGCTTCCACGAAATATTTCTATCCTATGTTGCTTCTCTCATGTATACTTTAAAAAGGCACTAAAGGTTAATACTAAGCACAGCTAGACTGAGATATTAGGGTCTCCAAATGTGCAAATAATTAAAGTCATTTTTTTACCGAGAACAGAGCTAGGGTTAGCTACAAAATTACGGAAAAAGTGAGCTCCCAAAGAATTTAGGCAACTGCACCTGGTCACGTGAACTCCTAACGGTGAGTCCTCAGTGGCTTGAGTAAGTTGCTTTATAAACGAAACCTGATAAACTCGGCTCTACGGTAAACAGCATGCGGTGCCACCATCTGCTGACAATTATTACGACCAATGGTCGTTTGACTGGTAGGTGAAGCTTTTTCATCTCCGTCCGTTTTCTTGATTCCCCTAGAGAGCTCAAGAGCTCAGAGGTGACCCTTCACAGACTAGACGTAAAGCCACCCGCGTTTTGTGAGTGTGCAAACCAGAGAGGAAATCAGGGACTACCTTTCCGATTTATTTGGCAACGCACTCGCCTTTTTGCGAAAATGAATATTGGTTTTTGAGGAAAGGAAATGGCGCAGTGACTGTCTTACAGATCTCTGTAGACACCCGAACTGCGCCGTAAGGGAAGGGATAAAGGAGGGAGTGAAAGCAGAAAGGAATAAAGAGATGCCGTAGTGGAGGACTCCGGAATAATTTCGCCCCAAACACACAAAAATAGCGCGGTAGCAGTAGTTCTAAATTACCACGGAGAACACATCACAAGCCTCACAGCCAAAGTATCTAACATAACGGAGGCAGAGGAGATTGCTGTCGCCCTGGCAGCGAATGAAGGATATAGGACAGGGAGATCCTTTAACATCTTAACGGATTCACAAGAGGCGTGCCGGAACTATACTAGAGGCAGAATTAGCAGCACGGCACTCAGGATCCTCAGTAGAGCTCTGCTCCCTGAGGGACGACCAATACACAACATAATCTGGATACCGAGTCACGCTGGGATCAGGGGCAACGAAGGGGCAGACAACCTAGCTCGAGGAATGACCAGCCGAGCAGGAACGTCATTAACCCCGGAGGGGCCCCAGATTAATTGCGGGGACAGCTATTCGGAATTATTAAACCTATATAAGGGGCTAATATTCCAATACCCCCCACCACATAAAGCATTATCCAAGGAGGAAGCCACAGGATGGCGAAGGCTGCAAACAGGCTCCTTCCCAAACTTGTACATATTAAACAAGATGTTCCCCACACAGTATAGTGCCAACTGTCCGTGGTGCGATGCAAAACCAACACTATATCATGTCACATGGGAGTGCGGAAGAAATCAAGCATTCCACAAACACAAAACACCAAGTGCGGAGCAATGGGAGAGCCGGCTCACCAGCTGCGAGCTAGGCGTCCAAAGGGCCCTCATAGCACACGCAAGCGAGGTGGCCCGACTCAGTGGTCCCTGGACTAGGGGCCCACCCACGGCCAAGCAGGACCCAAGCTTCAAGACGAAGACTTCGTCCTCTACCGCTACTACTTCCTAAAGGAACCAATAAAGTTTTTCATTCAATCATTCGACCACCTGGGGATCTTTAACGTGCACTGACATTAGCACAACACACGGGAGCCTTTTGCGTTTCACCTCCATCGAAACGCGGCCGCCGCAGTCGGGTTCAAACCCGGACACTCCGGCTCAGTAGACGAGCGCCTTAACCACTGAGCCACCGTGGCGGGTCCGCCTTTATGTGCAGAAAAACGCCCCTGAAGGGTGATCCTGTTTTAGTTTGTACTTCCACTTATAGTCCATTGAAATGTTATATTCTTCCCTCTTTTAATACAAGCTGCTGGATTCGTTGCAGAATCTAAAGTAGCCCCTTCATCTATTGAGCTTTCATACATATGCAGGCAAACTGCACTGCACAGGAGCAGGGAGCATGCTTCAAATACGAAGTTTCTTTTGAAGCTGTATAGATTTCCTTTGTACCCGTAAGGCTGCGCTTGGGCGGATGGTAACGTGTACTTACTTCCTTATTACAAACCTACTCAACCTTGGGGAATTCTCCTAAAACATTGAACAAGCCCCGCAGGAGCACGTGACGCTGCAATGCCATATTCCTGAGAGGTTTCAGCCAGCATAGTGCGCCCCCTCCAACATCGCCTCCAGAACAGACATGGTAGTAATTATACAGAAAATAAAATAATTTTCTCGTTAACTTGTACACCAATCCGTTACCTTCTTGGGCTGTTAATACAGTAATGTAATGAATTGATTTGAAGCAATAACCAAACCACTACTAAAGGTGATCATTTAACTTCATTGAACCGTCCGCTTTAAATGCTTCTTGTTGGTTTCCGTTCGTGTCCAAATACTCCCCGTACTTGAGGCTTAATTAAAAATATCTGCTATACTACTTGTACGAGCCAAGCATTCAAAACAACGCGCCTTTCACAAATGTAACACTGGTGCAAGTCGCAAACAACAGAGGGCGGTAGCAGTTTTGAACGGTTACTGAGGTCGGATTTTCCGCGCATATGCTCCACCGCGACACCACCGAGACATGCACGCGGTGGCTACGGAATGCCTACGGTGCAGAAAGATACACAGGACATAATGCTGGTTCAACTACTGAACGTGAACGATGCAGAGACACAGGAAATACAAGCCGGTCCGAACACCTTCATAGAAATCAACTAGCGCAGATCTAAACCATTATTCAGAACTACTGTGCCTGTAATGGATCACCCAAGGTTTCGCACTACTGCCTCGCAAATCAAAATATCTCTTAATTTCTAAACTCTGCATCACACGTGTCAGCTCCTTGATTTACTAAAATAGCGGCGCCATTTCTTCTCCGTATGAGATCAACCAGACTTTTCGTTATGAACACTTTTGTTGGGAAAGTCCTGAATCGGATTGCGGCGCTAAACATGACCCCCACTTTGTCTCCTTCAGCTGCTCTTCTCACAAGTGCCCGGCCAAGTCTAGTCGAGTGTTCCTTGAGAGGCCGTTTAGTATTGTGTTTTCATCTGAAGTTACCAAGCCCATAGCAAGCTACTTCTGTTTAGTCCTGCGGTGCATCAGGACTTAAAGGAATATGACGCATGTGTCACCTAATAGCATCATTTATCACATCAAATCACACTACTTATAGCAATTTCTGTGTTAAAAAGCGAAAGACTGCAAGTTATACACTCAAGTTATAAGTGCAACGATTCGTATTTAATCTTTACGCCATAGCCCTCTGAAGACTGGTTGAAGCCCAGTCGGTCCACATTTTTCACATGTTGGATTTTCTACGGTGGGCTCTGTTAAGGCTTGCAGCACGCAGAGGCACACAGGGTACGATCTTGGAGCAAGAAAGCGGGAAGTGAGGCGCTTGCATGTCTCTTGTATAAGACAGCGCATAGGCGTCTTGAAGTGTTACACATACAGGAAAGTTCTTTTTCCCTTCGTGCTAAAGGCCGCGCACGTACTGCGCACAAGTTCACTGCAGCACAATAAATAAAAGGTGAGGCTGTGAAGTTCATGAGTACTGATGAAGAAAAGCTTGTCTTCTCTCGTGGAAATACATTAACGGTTAAGTTTGGAATGTACTTAAAGGTTTTTTTAGGAACATGAATCTATACCTAGCTGAATTCTGCACGCATTTTTTCCAAGACAAGGTTCTTGCAGCTGGAAACAAGGAAGCCTCTCACAAGCTCTCGCAGACTCTTACAGATCTATCATACACAATCTCGCCAGCAAGCGCTCTGTAATTTGTCGTTAGGTGAAAATCAATTTACATATGCACCGCTTGTTAGACTTCGAAGTAAACCTCCGACCTTTCTATTCAAAGAGCAGGGCAGTTATTAGCTGAGTAGTTTACTTTCTTCGACGCCACTGCTAAGAATCAAAGCACAGAAACGTCAAAACGGGAACATATATATGGAATTGAGAGCCGGTAAACCTTCTGGCAGAGTGAACGATGCATTTCCGAGGGGAAGGATGTTCTTGTGCTTGCCATTCAGAGAGCTGACGGACTTATAACGAACTCTTCAGGGATAATAAAGCAGGTGCCCATGTTGTCGCAGATAACCTTAGAGCTCATGTTCAATTTTGGCTAAGGAACAGGTTTTTATAAATTTAATTTGCCTTAGGACGCTGGGTTGCAGCAGCACCGCTAACATTGTGGAAAAAGAATACTCCTCTTAGATCCTTCAAGCGGAGTTCTTAACTCCGGTCTTTCTCTAAAAAATAAATATGCCGAATTTCAGCCAGGTGTTTCCGCACGCTACACTGAATAATCCTGCACATAATATTTAGCCTCACGTCCTTAAAACTTTTCTAACCATAATTTTAGTCGGCAGTTAAATTCAGTACGTGCTGGGCAAAGACAATATAGTGTTACGGGCCAGGTAGCATGACCGGCTGTTGTGATGCAAAGTAGCGTTGTTTGGCCGGAGCAGGGATGAGGAAGGATGGAAGCTGACATCTGGGACAACGAAAACGCAAACAGGTTTACTGGCACTTAGGAAAACGTATTTACATAATTTAAGAAAGAAAGAGCAAACAGAGCAAACGATTCCGCAGGCGGGTTCCCAGCACATATTTTTTTTCGTGGGGTCCTCGTGGTGTCACCGATATGACGAAATTGCCGCTACCACGTGGTCATCCCGGTCGATGAATCATCGCTTTAATCGCTGCCGGTTGATGAATCTTCGCTTTAATCGCCGGTGTGGATCCCGTTCATAACAATAGATACGGCCAGGATGCCTGGAGCCTAAATAACGAAAATAACCAGGTCTGCCCATAGTTTTGTTCTCCCTCTTTATAACCCTTGACGTGGTCCTTGCCTGGCCCTTGACCCCGCCTTTGTGTTTCATATTTGCATGTAATATACGGCTAGCTCTCATCGACATGCCTCCAGCCGGAGTTTGCAAAACAGCCTGGCCTGCTCATAGTTTTTCCCCCATCATACAGTTCCTGCCGTGTTCCTGGCCCCGCCTTTTACTTTTCAGGTTGCCTTAAGCTGTATGCCTTGTTCTAACTTACAAATACCATGTGTTTCAGGGAAGACTGTATGTAATTCTCAAAATCTCAAAAAACGGTTTTATTTAGGTAAAAATATGGCTTTTTCAATGCAGTATTATCATTGTTGGAGGACACCAGAAAACCTGTGAATCGTGTTAAGTAGTAAGCTAGTTATCTGATTTTTACTATTTAACTTTTTAACCATTAGTGTTAGGCGTCTAGTGGCAATTAAAGATTTGTAGCCGGTCGTTAGCAATTCTCTCATCAGTTTTTAAAGTTTAGAAAACGCGATTACTCTTGGCTCTGTGGCTCAACAAAATTTGGCGTTTCGGACTAGTTACGTGCACTGGAAAGGTTGTTTTGCCTGCATGCTTTTCGAAAGCGCTTGTATTTTGGCACCATGCAGTCACATTTTGTCGATCCACAGCGGCGAGGATAAGAATAATATTCATTGGTTTTTGGGGAAAGGAAATGGCGCAGTATTTGTCTCATATATCGGCGGACACCTCAACCGCGTCGTAAGGGAAGGGTAAAGGAGAGATTTAAAGAAGAAAGGTAGAAAGAGGTGCCGTAGTGGTGGGCTCCGGAATAATTTCGACCACCTGGAGATATTTAACGTGCACTGACATCGCACAGCACACGGGCACCTTACCGTTTTGCCTTTATAAAAACGCAGCCGCCGCTGTCGAGTGGTGGTGGTAGTGGTTTTTTTATTAAAAATAATAGTAAAAAGGAAGGAAAAGATTTTTGCTAGCCCCGGCATCTGCTATCGATACTGAAGCACCTGAGCTGGGGCAGCGGAAATAAAGGACAGCAGGCAGAATGGAGAAATGAAATGAAAGAGGTGAGGGGACAGGAATAGAGGACAGGGGGAGAAGTAATATGTACAAACTATTTACACAATAAGAAATGTGTCCAGGTTGTGCGCGTGATTAGTTCATTTTAGAGGAATTAAATCACACACGCTGTTACGTCTCGCCTTCGACGCGCGGTATAGCCGGCGCGGATGCAACGGACGCCGCGGCTTCGTTCATCGCGGCCGCAACGCCTCCCGCCAAGCGCGTCCAGACAGGTTTCAGTGCCACGTGTCGTCGTGCGTGCGTGTGTGTGTGTGTGCATGCTGCTGCCCACGCTTGTCAAAGCGCGGCAGCCGGGGAGAGGAGCTCCCCAACTGGGAGGCGAGGAGGTCTGACCGGCGCCGGCCTGGCTGACGCGCCCGTCACGTCTGGACATGTTCAAGCGTCGCCGTATCGGATGACTCTTCCCAAGCCGTTCCCTCTTGCCCTCGACTCCGAACGTATAAAACGCCGCTGCCCCGGACGCCGAGAGAGCCTTCGATTCCTTCCTTCGAGTAACGTGGTCGCCCTGACCGGCTGCTCTTTTGCGATGCCAGAATAAACAAGTTGTTCTGTTGCCAGTCGACTCATCCTTTGCCGGGACCTTCGGATGTTTCCAGCTTTGCCCCAGGCCGCCAGGCCAACGCTACCCTTGGGGCTTGCAACCCAAATGCAACAACTGGTTGCCAGCGGTGAGATCCCGACAACGGAGGCCAGCAGCGAAGATATGCGGTCAACTGTATGCTGAGCAGCACAACGACCATCCGGGAGCAGTGCAACGAGCCCTGTGTGATGACTGGTTGCCTGCAGCGGAACGACTGCGCTGAATTCTTGGCTGCGAGGTTTGGTGAGTGCGGGACTTTCTTCTTCTGAGTTTTGCCAGGCTTTTGTTAGTGTCAGAAACAGAGCTGGTAATTGTGTTGTCGTTGCTGCCGGGTTAGTTTGCGGCAAGACAATAGTAGGCAGTAGAGAAAGCAGCATTCGGAGCAGCCATGGATTTGAAGTCGTTGCGCAAACCGAAATTGCTGGAGCTTGCAAGAGAGTTGGGTCTGGATGTCTCAGACAAACTCAGAAAACCAGAACTGCTAAGGGCTATTCTTGAGTTGGAGGCTGAGGATGACGAGCTGTCGGAATGCCTTGAGACCATTGAGGAGAGGGAACAAAAAGAAAAAGAGAAAAACGAGCGCGAACGTAAAGAGCAAAAAGAGAAAGACGAGCGCGAACGTAAAGAACAAAAAGAGAAAGAGGAGCGAGAACGTAAAGAACAAAAAGAGAAAGAGAAAGAAGAGCGCGACCGTCAACACGCTTTGGAAATGAAGCGTCTCGAGGTAGAGATGGAACGCGCTCGTAATGGAAGTCAGGCACACGGTGCAGGAGAACGGGTATCGTTCAAAATGACTGACCTGATGCGGCCGTTTAAGCTTGGAGAGGACATTGGTTTGTTCCTGGTTAACTTTGAGCGAACGTGCGAGAAGCAGGGGTTCTCTCGGGAAACGTGGCCACAGCGCTTGCTCACTTTGTTACCCGCCGAGGCGGCCGACGTAGTCGCTCGCTTGAAGAGAGAGGAGGCAGAGGATTTCGACCAAGTGAAATCGAGTCTGCTAAAAAAATACAGGCTGTCAGCGGAGGCGTTCCGTCGGAAGTTTCGGGAAAATGAAAAAGGCAGAAGTGAGTCATATACAGAGTTTGCCTACAGGCTTATGTCAAACATGCAGGAGTGGCTCAAAGAAGAGAAAGCGTTTGGTGACCACGAGAAAATTCTGCAGTGTTTCGGGCTGGAACAGTTTTACAGTCGGTTACCTGAGAACGTGCGGTACTGGGTCTTGGATAGGCCAGACGTTAGTACAGTGGCTAAAGCCGCCGAGCTAGCCGAGGAGTTTGTGACGCGTCGGGCTCGCGGAGCTAAGGACGGTCAAAAGGGTGAATTTGGCTCCAAGTCTGAGAGGCCGAAGTTCACACCCATGAGAGCATGGGGGGACACGCGTAGTGCGGATGCGAGTGAAAGCAGTCCGACCGAACGTAAGGAGACGGCGGCAGCCGAAGCCGAACGCAGAAAGCGGTTCGAGAGGAGGCAAGCGCGCGTGTGTTATACGTGCCAGAAGCCGGGTCACTTTTCGGCGCAGTGTCCAGAAACAAAAAGAGAAGTCGTGTGTTTGTCATTATGTAGCACTGACGAGAACATGAAGCTTCTCGAGCCTTACATGCGAGACTTCCTCGTGAACGGGAAAGAGTGCCGAGTGCTTCGTGATTCCGCAGCTACAATGGATGTAGTTCACCCCTCTTACGTAGAACCCGATATGTTCACGGGCGAGTGCGCATGGATCAAGCAAGCCTTGGAAGCTCATAGCGTGTGTCTGCCCGTAGCAAAAGTGCTTATTGAAGGACCTTTCGGAGCACTTGAGACGGAGGCCGTAGTGTCATCTAGGCTGCCCCCCCAGTACCCGTATCTTTTTTCGAACAGGTCCGATCACCTCCTGCGCGAGAAGGGGCTTTTGTTTGGTGAGGCTAGCGTTCAGGCCTTAACCAGACCGAGAGTTCGGGAGCTCGCTGCAAAGGCGGTAGTTGCGGGGCCGACGTTGTCAAGCAATGAGAAAGGGTCGGAGGCGCAGCAAGCTGATATTCAGAGCACGTCCGAACTGAATAAAATTGAGCCTGTAGCGTTGAAGGCACCAGGTACTGGAGAGGAAATGCCCGACACGGGAAAGTTAGAAGAGCCTCCGGTCGAGCTTCCGGGAATAGGCTCAGTGACGAACAGGGAAGACACTGATCAGGTCATTAGTGACTTAATCATTAAAGCACCGCTGTCGGCTGAGCAGAAATCCGAACTACACCAACTCTTACAAGAGTTTCAAGGTCAGTTCTCTGAGAGGCCTGGTAGGACTTCTGTCCTTACTCATGATATAGAACTTACCTCCCCAGAGCCAGTACGATCCAAGGCGTACCGGGTGTCACCCCGCCAGCGCGATATTATGGAGGCTGAGGTAAAGAAAATGCTACAGCTCGGTGTTATTGAGGCGGGTGAGAGTGATTATACCTCCCCTTTGATTTTAGTTGAGGTACCGGGCAAGGAACCTCGTCCTTGCGTCGACTACCGCAGGCTTAATTCCATTACTAAGGATCAAATTTATCCGATCCCTAACATCGAGGAGCGCCTTGAGAAAGTTAGTAGCGCTCAGTTTATTTCCACCCTAGATCTTGTCAGGGGTTATTGGCAGGTTCCACTTACAGAAGAGGCTAGTAGGTATGCGGCGTTCATTTCACCAATGGGAACATTCCGTCCCAAAGTTTTGAGTTTTGGTTTGAAGAACGCGCCATACAGCTTTTCAAGCCTCATGGACAAAGTGTTGCGAGGACAGGAAGAATTCGCTTTACCGTATTTAGACGACGTAGCGATATTCTCCGCATCCTGGTCTGAGCATATGGCACACTTGCGGGCAGTGCTAACCCGCCTGCGCGAAGCGGGCTTGACAGTCAAAGCTCCCAAGTGCCAATTAGCACAGGCCGAGGTTGTATACCTCGGTCACGTGATTGGACAGGGTCGTCGCCGCCCCTCTGAAATAAAGGTGGCCGCTGTGCGAGACTTCCCGCAACCGCGCACGAAGACCGATATTCGGTCGTTCTTAGGTGTCGCCGGCTACTATCAGAGGTACATCCCCAGGTACTCCGATATCGCGGCTCCCCTGACGGATGCTCTAAGAAAAACAGAGCCCCAAACAGTCGTCTGGAGCGAGACAAAGGAAAGAGCTTTTAGCGCCTTAAAGAGCGCCCTAACAAGCCAGCCTGTGCTACGATCGCCAGACTACACAAAAGGGTTCGTTGTTCAGTGCGATGCTAGTGAGCGAGGCATGGGCGTTGTACTGTGCCAAAGGGACAATGGAGAAGTGGAACACCCCGTCCTGTATGCTAGTCGTAAGCTGACCTGTCGTGAGCAGGCGTACAGCGCCACCGAGAAAGAGTGTGCGTGTCTCGTGTGGGCCGTTCAGAAATTGTCATGCTACCTAGCCGGCTCGAGGTTTATCATTGAGACGGATCACTGCCCTCTCCAATGGCTGCAGACCATATCTCCCAAAAATGGCCGCCTCCTGCGCTGGAGCCTCGCTTTGCAACAATATTCCTTTGAGGTGCGTTACAAAAAGGGGAGTCTCAACGGTAACGCCGATGGCTTAAGTCGAAGCCCCTAACGTAGGAATCCGCCTCAAAGTTGTTGGTTACTGATGTTTTCTTCCTGAGGCAGGATTTTTAACATATTGCTTTTGTTTAGTGTTTCAAAGTGATTATGTGCTTTCTAGTGCAATTTTCCAATTTGTGGACGCGTTCTGAGTGCTGCTTGACTACTGTAAGGAACTAGGCAGTAGTATAAAAGGGGAAAGAGCCTGGCAGAGCTTAGTGAGGGTTGTCTCGTGCTTGCTGACTGAGCGGTTGCGTTTCGGCGTAGTTCTAACGCTTGCTGGGAACGAGCACAAAAAAATGGCAACTCTCCTGAAGTGACTTTGCAGTGCCCTGTGTGATCCTGAACCTGAGAACGAGGCCTTCTCTGTGCGCTGCGCTCAAGCAACGTCGAGGGACGACCGGTTTCGTTTACGAGCATCATCGAGCGACATCCCTCTGGACAGCGGATGCAGTCCCCTGACCATCGGGATCTCCTTCTCCCGGCGGGGCGGTCTGTTACGTCTCGCCTTCGACGCGCGGTATAGCCGGCGCGGATGCAACGGACGCCGCGGCTTCGTTCATCGCGGCCGCAACGCCTCCCGCCAAGCGCGTCCAGACAGGTTTCAGTGCCACGTGTCGTCGTGCGTGCGTGTGTGTGTGTGTGCATGCTGCTGCCCACGCTTGTCAAAGCGCGGCAGCCGGGGAGAGGAGCTCCCCAACTGGGAGGCGAGGAGGTCTGACCGGCGCCGGCCTGGCTGACGCGCCCGTCACGTCTGGACATGTTCAAGCGTCGCCGTATCGGATGACTCTTCCCAAGCCGTTCCCTCTTGCCCTCGACTCCGAACGTATAAAACGCCGCTGCCCCGGACGCCGAGAGAGCCTTCGATTCCTTCCTTCGAGTAACGTGGTCGCCCTGACCGGCTGCTCTTTTGCGATGCCAGAATAAACAAGTTGTTCTGTTGCCAGTCGACTCATCCTTTGCCGGGACCTTCGGATGTTTCCAGCTTTGCCCCAGGCCGCCAGGCCAACGCTACCCTTGGGGCTTGCAACCCAAATGCAACAACGCGCACAGCACTGTGTAGGTTACAACTGGAGTGGGGCGTCCAGTTATTAATCGTTCAAGGTAGAACTCGCGGAGCGTTCGGTCACTGCGTGTAACTACCTGACGGAGAACAGACGGGACGTCAAGCCCGTGTGTTCGAGGAATGCACAGAGGCTCACCAAAGTTCGCTCACGAGTGCGCGCACTGCCCTGCGGCCACAATAGCGTCTTGATGGAGTCTGGTAGTATGCCCTGCGCCCTGTAGGCCGCGAGCATATCGCGACGAGCATCGGCGAACGCGGAGCAGCGAAGGAGCAGATGTTCTAGTGTTTCCACTGAACCCGGGAACTCCGGATCAGTAGCCGAGCGCCCTAACCACTGAGCCACCGCGGCGGGTGCGAGGATAAGAATAATCACGTTTTAGAAATTCTACAAAATGATATGGCCATTACTAACAATCGGCTACAAATCTCTAATTGCCACTGCGCGTCTTACTCTAATACTTCAAAAGTTAATTATTAAAAATTAATTAACCAGCTTACTACTTAAGACGATTCACCGGGTTTCTGGTGTCCATCAACACTGGCAATACTATGCCGCTAAAGCCATATTTTTACCCCAAAAAGCCTATTTGTGAAAATTACTTAGTCTTCCCTAAAACTCCTGGTATGTGAGATGGTCCGTATCCAGCTAGGTCACAATTAAAAGGAGAGATTACCACGCCGAGCTCCTCTCCGTAGAGGTAAGCTACAAGGTTACTGTTTCATCGCTAGCTACAATTTCAAGCACTGGTATCTATCGCAAACAGGCGACTCGCGGAAAATGCAAACGGCTGAAAAGAACACGTATTCTAACTCTGTTGCCGCGGTAGCTCAGTGGTGAGGGCGCTCGGCTACTGATCCGGAGTTCCCGGGTTCGAACCCGACCACGGCAGCTGCGTTTTATGGAGGCAAAACGCTAAGGCGCCCGTATGATGCGCGATGTCAGTGCACTTTAAAGATACCCAGGTGGTTGAAATTATTCCGGAGCCCTCCATTACGGCACCTCTTTGTTCCTTTCTTCTTTCACTCCCTCCTTTATCCATTTCCTTACGCCGCGGTTCAGGTGTCCAACGATATATGAGACAGATACCGCGCCATTTCCTTTCCCCGAAAAACAATTACTGTTATTACGTATGGCGACTGACCCGTAGTAGAAATTGTGGCACAAGCGCAAGCCTGTATACGGAGTGCGCTGGCGTTCTTGGACCACGTTTCCGCTCCCGAATGAATACACGACATCATGAGGTGGATCAGAAAAGGCCTCTGAGCTCGTACTGTTCGCTGCATTCACTCCCACTCGAAAACGTATAGCTCCGAGTCTTCACGGCCTCTGCGTCACTGCGAGAAACATCATACCCTCCTCTAAAGGCGCTCGTGAACAGTACTAAAGCCGTTGCTTGACGCAATAGGATTCCTCGGACTTGTCCTAATAACGCTTTCGAGGCCGACAATACCTTCATCATCAAACCTATCATTATGCTTCCTGCTGGAACGCTCACGAGCTCGTTCTTCCCTAGTATGTCATGGTTCCAAATGTCAGTTTCGACGTCGGAAAACCAGCATTTCTACGTCCACAAGGAATTGTGCGTAAGCACCATAATGCCACTTCAAGGAGTCACAGATGCGCATTAGATTGTTTCTTTCGCATCAAGTTTCCCTGATGGCGTCGTGAACAAGTCGCAGTAGAAATGCTATGCGCCCAGACCATGGAAGAATCTCTACATATGCAAGCACAAGCTAGCCTTCAGTACAGTGACGAGTGCCGAGTAAGACATGGTTTAAAAGAAGCGGTACGCGTAGCTACAATGCGAACATTAATCAGCCGCAAGCCTTTAAAGAAGAGGACGCTTAAGCTTCGCCTTTAAGTGTGGAACGCGACAACGTGTTGCAGCGCTGTCGGGGAGTCCATGGAACGCCATCGCCCGTTCGACGCGACGCCTTCTGCGCTACCTATGGTGAAATGGACGCGCGGAGCCTGAGGGGGAGGGAGCGCGCCCGTCAGCAGCAGCGCGCAGGAGGGGGAGAGCCGACTAGCCTCCCTCTGAGCGGTGGCAGGACTAGCCTCCCAGCAGGGGTCAACTCTAGTCGGGCGCATTCCTTCGGAAGCGCTCCTGCGCTAGCCTCGCAGCCGGGCCCAACTCTACTCGGGCAACGGCGGCGTAATGACGTCGCGTTCTATCTGCTGGGGCAGTGGAGTACATTGCGAGGAGGACGATTTTTACTCACGGCCAACGCCGCCGACGCCGACACCGGCTATCCTGCTACACGAGCTACTTAACAAAGTCGCGTTAATATGAAATTGGTTGTTGGGAAAAGGGCACAGTATCTGTCTCACATCTCGGTGGACACCTGAACTCAGCAGTAAGGAGAAGGGTAAAGGAGGGACAGAGAAGAAAGGAGAAATAGTTGCCGTAGTGGAGGGCTCCGGAATAATTTCGATTACCTGGGGAACTTTAACGTGCACTGACATCGCACAGCACACGTGCGCCTTTGCGTTTGGCCTCCATCGAAACGCGGTTGTTAGCGGTCGCATTACTTACACGCCATTCCGACCCAACACGCCAGCACAAGACCCTTTAGCGCCGCTGCGCAGCGATCACGAGTCGCCCCTCACCCGGCTCTCTTTCCGGCTCACGAGGTGAGCGCCGAGCGGAACAACGCCTGGGGGGGGGGGGGGGGGGTAACTGCTTTCGAGCCACGCTGACTGGGGATCGGCTGCACATCCATTCTGAAGCCTGTCTAAACACAGACCCCGTGGCCCAAGACATTCGACTCCGTGCCACATAAACCACGCGTTCACGAGGGCTGCCCGCGCCCGCCTCCGTATTACGAACTCCTAAATTTCCCAAGCCTCGGCATCACGCCAACGAACAACGACGTAACGTGAGCCGTCGACAGGCGCGCTGCGAGACTCCAAGCTTCTACCGAGAGAGACGTACGAGAGACGCCGACGAAACAAGACGCGTCAGCACGGTCCTACCGGCTCTGCAGATCCTTCGAACCTTCTACGTATTAATGAACCAGTTCGTTTTACCCTTGTATCGTTAAGCTCAAATAAACCAGTTTGCTTTTAATCGAGAAGAATACGGCCACTTCTTCGCTGACATGGCGCAGCCGACAGAATCTGCAGAGGAACCTCCCGTGCACGGAGAAAGAGAGGACGTCACGGAGCGTCACACGGCCGCCGCGGTCGGGTTCGAGCCCGGGTACTCCGTGTCAGTAGCCGAGCGCTCTAACCACTGAGCCACCGCGGCGGGGAACCGGCTTCGACCACTCTGGGACCACTCATTACTGGGGCTGGCCGCAGAGTTGGAATAGTTCTAAACCTGATCACTTATTTCGATGTTTCGCCGCCTTCAGTCTCTGGCGTTGTTCCGAGATGGGCAGTGCGATCGATGTCCCTCTTCACTGCTTTCGAGGCCTGACCAAGTCACGGCCTTCTATCGCTTCTCTTCTTTATATGTGGACTTCTGGCTCGGCAGCCCTCCCTGATTTCATTGCTTCATGCGGCGCAGCGTTTACCTTTTCTACTTCGCCTTACAGCGACGAGTGTTCGGCCGCCTCCTCACCTGCGTGTGCAGACACAAATAGTCGCTGCCGCAGTCAATACAGTGGAGCCATTCTCTACTCCAGCGACAAACTCGAGTAAGTTGCTGTACCTAAAGGACAGTTCCTAGCTCTTAGTTGATGCTGCCCTCCAATCGAAGCCGATGCTCTGGTGCAAGCGCTTAGCTTGACAGGTACGATGCTGCCATTATCTATTGTTTCGTTTTTCGCAATAATAAACAATACCACCACCCCCACTCCATTGTACTGCTGCAGCACTACGATGGCGAGCATGTGGAACCCGCACCCAGTATATCAAGGGACGGCGGCAGGACGACGGCGACCTGTGCCCTGCCTTTTAACGCGACAGCGTTAAGGAGCTCGTTTCGCAGAAAAGCCGGTGTCGGCGTCGGCGGCGTTGGCAGCATGCGAAAAATCCTCCTCCTTTTCCTTCCCTTACGGCGCGGTGCGGGTGTCCAGCGAGAATTGTGAGTCATTTTCTTTCCTTAAAACCCATTTTCATTTCATTTTACTGCCCTTACGGCCCGGTTCGGGGGTCCACCGAGATATGTGAGACAGGCGTCCTTTCCCTAAATTGTCCAACGGGCCAACCGTCGCGCCGAACGGCCGATGGATTCCGTGCACCCCTTGGCAACGCCTCAACACGCTGTCGCGTCTCACCCATAAAGACGAAGCTTAAGCGTCCTCCAAATTTTTGTGACATAGCTGTGAGGTATATATGTCGGGGACAAAAACAAGTCAAGAAACGGCGCCATACGGCACGCGATATCCTCGGCTAGCGAACTCAGACAGAAGGAGCGTGCGTGCGTGCGTGCGTGCGTGTGTGTGTGTGTGTGTGTGTGTGTGTGTGTGTGTGTGTGTGTGCGTGTGTGTGTGTGTGCGCGTGCGTGCGTGCGCGCGTGCGTGCGTGTGTGTGAGTGTGTGCGCGCGCGCGTGCGTGTGTGTGTGTGTGTGTGTGTGTGTGTGCGTGCGTGCGTGCGTGCGTGTGTGTGTGTGTGTGTGTGTGTGTGTGTGTGTGTGTGTGTGTGTGTGTGTGTGTGTGTGTGTGTGTGTGTGTGTGTGTGTTCGAGCGATGGCATGTGTTTATTCCGTGATTTTGAGATTTTGACGTCCGGGTGTAGTGATAGCGTGATACAGATGTGAGAATAAAAATTGAAAATTGGTCTTTGGGGAAAGGAAATGGCACAGTAATTGTCTCACATCTTGGTGGACACCCGAACCGTGCTGTAAGGGAAGGGATAGATGAGTGAGTGAAAGAACAAAGGAATAAAGACGTGCCGTAGTGGAGGGCTCCGGAAATATTTCGACAACCTGGGGTTCTTTAGCGTGCACTGACGTCGCACAGCACACGGGCGCCTTTCGCATTTCACATCTGACGGGGAGGAGAAAACTTAACTCTACTTTGTGGTTTGGGGGCATCTTCAGATATGTTCTCTCCTTGGTTGCATCCCCAGGAGTCTTCTCTGTCGAGCTCGTCCACTTTCAATCAACGGTCGGTTGCCCTCAGTCCAGGGCTCTGCTGACCACTGCCGCCCGTTTAGCTGGATGCACCAGACTTTGTTGGTCTGCATGCACAGCGGTTGCTGGACAGTAGAGTCTCCCATTGCTCCCCACTCGGGTTTTGTATTTTGGGGACTACGGATACTAATCACGCACGCAACCTGTACACATTTCTTATTGTGTAAATAGTTTGCGTATATTACCTCTCTTCCTATCATCTCCTCCTGTCCTCTCACCTCTTTCATTTCATTTCTCCATTCTGCCTGCTATCCTTTATTCCCGCTGCCCCAGCTCAGGTGCTTCAGTATCGATGGCAGATGCCGGGGCTAGCAAAAATCTTTTCCTTTCTTTTTATTATTCTAATAAACCACTAATACAACTACCACGTATATGTTCTGACACGTCCATGTGATGTGATATAGTGAGACGAAACGCAAGACGCCGTGTGCTGAGCGATGTCAGTGCACGTTAAGGAACCCAGGTGGTCGAAATTATTCTGGAGCAATCCGTTACGTCAACTTTCTTTTCTCAGTCCCTCCTTTTTTCCTCCCCGAAGCACCATTTTAAGGCCCGCCGCGGTGGCTCAGTGGTTAGGGCGCTCGACTACTGAGCCGGAGTTCCCGGGTTCGAACTCGACCGCGGCGGCTGCGTTTTTATGGAGGAAAAACGCTAAGGCGCCCGTGTGCTCTGCGATGTCAGTGCACGTTTAAGATCCCCAGGTGGCCGAAATTATTCCGGAGCCCTCCACTACGGCACATCTTTCTTTCTTCTTTCACTCCCGCCTTTACCCTTCCCTTGCGGCGCGGTTCAGGTGTCCAACGATATATGAGACAGATACTGCGCCATTTCCTTTCCCCCGAAACCAATTATTTTTATTATTAGCCGCGCAGTTGGTTTCAGCGGTGATTCCGGTGCGCCTTCGCCGGGATATCCTGACGGCGTTCGCGTAAGTTTCCCGCAAACGGGAGCTAAAAGCATGTCATGCCTAAGCCTTCGACACTTTATATGTAAGTGATGTTACTTTACATGAGGGTTTATAAACACACAGAAGAGCTTGAATTCTGCGTTATAAACCGCACCGGTGATATTAAGGGCTGCACATATTATAAGAGCTTTATTTTTAATGACTAGTGTTTGCGAAATGAGCACATACTGAGGTTACATGGAGTCTCAAAACGTTTTAAATGACTATGTTCATCAAACTCTCTAACGCAAATATGAAAATGAAAATTGTCTCTCATATGTAGATGGACGCGAGAACTGGGGCGTTGGGCCGTAAGGGAAGGGAGGCAGGTGATAGGGAAAGAAGACAGAAAGAGGTGCCCTAGAGGAGGTCTATGGAATAATTTAGACAACCTGGGGATATATTAAAGGCTATCATTTCTATTTCAAGTGAATTGAACAAGACATTTAAGACTTGTTTAATTCGATTGAAATGGATATGATAGCCTTTATGTCTATGGCATTTGCAGATCGCCACACTCATTATGGCATTAAGCGAGGAAGGCCTCTACAAGGGCCTGAATATTCGCAGCTGTGAAAAGTCCAATGGTACTTTAACTGTTTCATTGAAGGAAGGCTTAGCTTGTTCAAGAACCCGGTATAAAGCCATACAATACTGTGTCGGTGTATTTTGCGTAAGATATCACCTCTAAAACACAGAGTAAACTGAAAACTATTTCATTATTTTTTTTGAGACACGCCGTGGTGGCTCAGTGGTTACGGCGCTCGACTACTGATCCGGAGTTCCCGGGTTCGAACCCGACAGCGGCGGCTGCGTTTTTATGGAGGAAAAACGCTAAGGCGCCCGTGTGCTGTGCGATGTCAGTGCACGTTAAAGATCCCCAGGTGGTCGAAATTATTCCGGAGCCCTCCACTACGGGCACCTCTTCCTTTCTTTCTTTCTTCTTTCACTCCCTCCTTTATCCCTTCCCATACGGCGCGGTTCAGGTGTCCAACGATATATGAGACAGATACTGCGCCATTTCCTTTCCCCAAAAAACCAATTATTATTAAAAAAATATTTTTTTGACGAAGGTAAATGGCACAGTAATTGGCTCACATATCTCGGTGGACACCCAAAACCGAGCCGTAAGGGAAGGGAGGAAGGTGGGATTGAAAGAGGTGCCGTAGTAGAGGGCTCCGGCAAAATTTCGACCACCTGGGGATCTTTAACGTGCACTGACATCGCACAGGACACAAGCACCTTTGCGTTTCGCCTCCATCGAAACGCTGCCACCGCGTTCGGGATCAAACCCGGAACTCCGGCTCATTAGACAAGCGCCCTAGCCACTGAGCCACCCCGGCGGGTCAGTCAAAGTACCATAGGACTTTTCACATCTTCGCTTACTCAAGCATTTGTGGAGGCCTTCCTCGCGTAAAGCCATAATGAATGCGGCGGTCTGCAGGTACCATAAATATACCATAAAGGTAGCATAAATGTAGCATAAATGTCCGGACTCCGTAGAGTATCTGTTACGGGTCCAATTGGACTTATTTTTGAAAATGTGGCGGAGAATTTGAAGGATGCTTCACTCCCGCCGCCGGTTGGCCCGGTATTGCACTACCTCCGGGATCGGCCTTGTCTTTAGCGCGTCTTTACTATCCTGTCTTTCTATCCGATCTTTCAACTCTCCTGCTATCTGCACGTGGTAGCGATTGTGGCTCGTCTTGAGCCAGTGAGCAGGCCTGTGCACTTTCCTTTTCTTTCTTCCTGGCAACAATCTATCTATCTGCAGCAACCATAGACATAAAGGCTACAATTTTTATTTCAAGCGAATTGAACAAGTCTTAAGAGTCGAACAGCTCTAATATAATTCGAGAGCCATAATAGAATAACCGGCTGTTATATGTTGGAAGTCAGGGTCAGACTCTGTCTTTGCAGTCTTACCTGTGGAGGTACAAATCAGCACGTAGGGCAGTGCCTAAACGCAGCAATCCATGGCCAGTATGTACTCCTGCCGGGCCCCCCATATTCCAGTGAGTTTTTCAAGCAATTATAGCCCTCACACTAAAAATTTCTGGTCGTGCTGAACAAGTAGTTCCAAGGCCAAGTTAGGTCAAAAGCAATGACAGTCGGTCATTTCATTGTTCCTGCACACCACAGGAGGCAGAAGTTTTAATAGAAGGCTGAATGTAGACAACGTGACTCCACGTGCCGTCCACAGTTTCACTTCTTTGCGGGTAGTCGGATCCTTGGAATCCGTAGATGCTTTCCCAGTTTTCATTCGTCATAGTGTCCTTGTGAAGATACGTATAAATAATAACACACTGAATTGAATACAGCAGCCTATCAATAATCAAATGCCACAAAACTTCAGTTGAATCATAGAGACAGCACGTCTATCGTAGAAATGTTCTTTTCTGCGACACGCAGGTTTGAGCAAGTAAGTGACAACCACAAATTTTTAAACATGCTCTGAATGAAAATAGTTGATCAAAAACACAAACGCTACAGCTGGCGCACCTGATTGCTTTGGTCTGCGTGAGAAACCTGAGTGGTCGCTTCCGCCCAGTTTGTTGCTGAGAAAAACACAGCAAGATCCCCTGAAGGCAAAGACTCTGTCTGGCATGCCTGAAATTGTATAAACACGCGTATAAGTTAGCATGTGCGCAGTAACTACTAATAAGCAACGCAAAACCGCTGCATATGAGGGTACTCGCAATGCCCGGAATAGTAATATTTGCGTGCAAGACAAAAATAGCAAAAAATAAGCCTGGAGAAATCACTAGTGGGTCCAAAGATGTGTTATACTAAGCTGATATCCAACGCTTAATTTCATTGCGCAACGAGTTAACATTCCCATGTCGCTGCCAATAAGGCTATCATTACTACGAACAGCCCCAACGCGTGCTTCGGTAACTATTTTTGTCCATAGTTGAGCGCTGATTGAATCAAGTACACCTGCAAACCTATGTCGCTTCCCATAACGGCACAAGTGCATTCAAATAAGCCTTCTCGAACACATATCCATCCCTTCTGCATTAACTGCGCTCACATCCTTACCCATTTATTCCACTCCTCTCTCTCTAATGCCATGCGCCTTAAGAGCGGAAAAGAATTTGATGGAAATAGATACTTTTCTGCTAAAGCGGGCTTGACATCAATATGTCCCCTTATCTAAACATTTCCTCGCGTTTTAGCTCAGCCTCCAGGTATGAAAAAAAATTCACAGTTGCCTCATATGGAAGATATGGAAATGTGCTATTTCTGTGGACCAGATGAAATACCTCATCTAAGTGGCTAGCAGCAGTCGGTGGCACTTGAAGTTTCCTTTGTTTTTTGGGTAGCTCTGCAGCAGCAGCAGCACCTCTCAGCAGCTGCATTGCATCGCCTATTTGGAACGCTTCATTTGCGCAATCTGCAGCCTGTATAGCTTTCCCAATCAAGCCTGTTGTCCTCCTGAATTAAAAAAAGCAAAGCAGCAGCTGATTTACAATGGACAAGTGTGTTCAAAAGTTTGAACGCGATTTCGCATGTGCATGTAAGAGAAACAAAGAACATCGTGCGGACAGTAGGGAGAGTCTTTCGGATATATGCTATCCCATATGCACCCGGGAGCCTATAGCCCCACCTGTTCCTTCTGCACCCACCAACTCGCCACCCTCACCCACCCCCTCGACCAGTGCCCGGCTGATCCTCCCCCGCGGGGCCTAGAACACCTAACCTGCTTGGAGGAATGGGAGACCTTGTCACGCTTCGCTGACCCGGACACGCAGAAGATCGCGAAAGACCGGGCCGCCGACGTCTTGGACCATCATGCACTCATGAACGTCTGAGTGCAGTGGGGTCGTGCAGGGGTCCAAGGGCTTACGAGCCCTAAACACATTCGGTGTAATAAAGTTTTTCCTCCCTCTCTTCGGCAAAAGGTGCGCTTGCATGCAGTTTAGGAGTGTACACATGTATGCTTCTGCTATCATTTGGTATGCCTCGCTAGCAGTTTTCTCCACTAGTACTATGTTCGCGCCAAGTGATGTGAACAGCAATGCTTACCTTCCTTCCCTGTTTTGATTAGCTGCCTTTTTCCTGTACACAGGCGGAAAAATGGTTGGAATGTACGATGGATGAGAGCTTATTTCGCTTCGGCAGTTTCCTACAAAATGATCGCTGCAGATTCGAGTTGCTGTCGTAGGTAACCATTCAGAACCGTCAGGACTGCAAAAAAAAAGGTAAAATGGATGTTATCAGCACGTCAACCACACGAATTACGCGGGAGGCCTACAAGAAGCTGCACTTTCATAATGCAAGCATTAGGTTTCGCAAAATAACACTTCACTGACGCTCCGAGTCCACCTGAAAAAGACATGTCGGTGCCACCTAAACTAACCAATGAATGCTGCAATGCCAACGCTTACTAAAATGCGCAAGGCTCGGCAAAATTAAATCGGTAACAGGTTATTCACACGGAGGAGACTTCGTTTGCCGGTAACGGCCAGCGTATCCCTTACAAAAATGGTCTGTAGACTTCTTATAGACTCTATTGTCTTCCTATAGATATTTATTTTTGTCTATTCATATTCGATAGACTGTCTATTGATATAAGTCTAGTAAAATTGTATGGCGAGAAATCTATAGATTATCTATAGACTGTCTATAGGATTTGTATTGTCTATAGACAGTTATCTAGAGTTTGTATATAAAAGTCTTTAGACTTTATAGACATAAGTCTACTGACAGTCTATAGACTCAAAAAAATTTCATAAGGGATATCACGTGACGAAAACGCTACGCCAGGGGCCGGCAAAACGGTGACGTCAGTCTCCCCAGTGGAGTAGAGAGGTTTCCCTGGCGGCTTTGCCAGCGTTGTTTGGGGGGTAACTTCGGCTTAGCGGCCTTTCCTTCGTGCACCTGACAACTTCGTATGCTGTGTCCTGCGGCATGATTCATGTGTCTAGTTGGTGTTGGCCGTGTGCGCCGTCGAGGTGGCACTGATAGCTAATAATGATGAAGCAGCCACCTTTTAAAGCGAAAGCTTTACTACTCTCCTCGTTCGCCGAATGCGCGAGTATGACCTTGAACCGAGGAGAGAGAGAAAGGGAATTTTAATGAAAGAAAGGCGGAGAGGTCGGCCGGTGGTAACAGGGCCCTGGCCTGCTACTCCACACAGGGGAAAGGGAAGAGGAGGAAAAGGAAAGTGTGAATGAAGGCTGATGATGGCAGAATACAATGAGTTTCACGGGTGATGTCTATGCACACGCACACACACACACACACAACACTGGCTGGCGCTCGCATCGCGGTTACTGGACACACATAAAACTCAAAACTGGTGTCTGCAACACAACACCGACACATGTCATTAACCATGTAGGTTGTGCACAGGCGGTCACAAACGAGTATCCAGGCCTGTTTCACACAAAAAGTTGAGCAGGGCTTTTGTCACACGCCACCAATCAGAACGTCTCGTCCTTGCGCCCAGAAGAGTTTCCTCAGAGAGAGGGCGAGAGTCCAGGTTTTTCACGGTCGCCTCCAATGTTGTTCTTTCAGAAGTATACTTCGGGCACGCGCAAAGAAGGTGCCCAATAGTCTCTGGTGTGTTGCACTGTGCGCAATTTGGGTGACTTTCGATGCCGATCTTGTGAAGATAGTGTTTGGTGTAGGCAACGCCAAGCCGTAGCCGGTGGAGTAAAGTCCCATGACGTCGCACCACCACAGATGGGAAATGTAATCGTGAGCCAGCGTCAAGCTTACACACGCGGTCCTGTTGATGACTCGGATCATGCCAGTGCGACTGCATTGCCGCCTGCATTAAATGCGCCAACAAGGCTCCAATGTCTGATCTTGAAAAGGCTATCTCAATGAAAGCACCATCACTATGTGCCATCCGAGCCTCGGCGTCAGCACGCTCGTTTCCCGCTATGCCGCAATGGCTCGGTATCCATTGAAACTTTATGATATGGCCGCGGTGGAAAGCCTCGGCTAACAAAAGCACAATCTGTTGAACCAGCTGCTCGCATGCTCTTGGTTTTAGATAAGTTTGTACGACCTGTAATGCCGATCTCGAGTCACAGAATATAGTCCATTGCTGCGCTGGCTGGTGACCAATATAAAGGACGGCTTCTCGTATGGCTGCCAGTTCGGTTGCCATAGAGGACGTTTTGTGCATGAGCCTGAAACGGTGACATGAGGCATTTCCTGGCACTATCACCGCTGCAGCTGAAGAAGTGGTCGTAACGGATCCGTCCACGAAAACATGCTGGGTGTTAGTATACATAGATGTAATGTATGACAGCGCCAGCTGTTTCAGTCCGACTGTTGGAATGTGCGTTTTCTTTGTTATCCCTGGGATTGTTGTCCGTATAGATGGTTTTGGTACTGCCCAAAGTGGCACCTCCGCAATCTGGTGTGGCGCGTAGTTCGAAGGCAGCGCATTGCGCTGCATCCAAAGGGCTCTGGAAAAGGCTGCATCTGGACGCACCGCACTAATGTTAGTCAGGGGGTGATGACGATGCCTGGTCAGATGCCGCAAATGCACACGAAGTGGCTCCTGTTGGAAATAAATTCGTGCTGGGCAGGCGCGGGCCTCATAAAATGTGCCCCATGTAGAAGTTTTACATGGCAAACCCAAGCATACTCTTAAAGCACGAGCCTGCGCGCTTTCAAGCACACGCAGGCCTGATAGTCTGACCCCCGAGAGAACGGGTGCACTGTATCTGAGAAGGCCGACTACCAGCGCCTGGTACACGTGTAGTAAAGATCGCTCAGAGGGACCCCAACATTTTCCTGCCATACACCGCACAATGCTTGCAAAGCTGTCGAGCTTTTTCTTGAGCACAGAAATGTGCTTCGTCCAGGACAGGTCACGGTCTATCGTAACACCTAAGAATTTGTGATGTGTTACGTATGGAACAATTTGCCCATCGATTGTGACCGGATACCACGCCATTATCTTGCATGTGAAAGCCAATGTTACGCTTTTAGTTGGCGAAAGTTCAAGCCCCTGACGGCGCAAGTACGCAGACGTAATGGACACCGAACGCTGCAATCTTGCTTGCACTTGGGGACGCGTGACACTTGATGTCCAGATGCAAATATCGTCTGCGTAGGCGGATATTGAAACAGTCTTCGGTAGTTGTTTGAAAAGGCCAATGAGCACGAGATTGAACAACGTTGGACTGAGCACTCCTCCCTGAGGAACACCACAAGCAACATGATGATCTGCTGTGTCACCTTCAAGAGTCTCCATGTAGACTGTCCGGTTTGTCAAATAGCTTGCAATCCAATTGTGTAGACGTCCGCCTATACCACATTCTTCGAGTGCATTTAGTACTGCATCATGCTGAACATTATCGAATGCGCCCTTTACGTCGAGGAAAAGAGCAGCAGTCAACCTGTGACGGCGTTTTTCATGTTCTACCGTTGACACGAGATCAATTACACTGTCGATGCAGACCGGCCTTTGCGGAAACCCGTCATTGTGGAAGGGTATAGCCCATGTTTTTCAAGGAACCATTCTAGACGGGTTAGCACCATACGCTCCATCGTCTTGCCAATACAACTTGCCAGAGCTACTGGTCTGTAGGATGTTAATGTGAGTGGCGATTTCCCTGGTTTGAGCAAGGCCACAATGCGGCTTCTTTTCCACTGCTGTGGTACAGTGGCAGAGGCCCAAGAGTGGTTGAACAATGTTAAGAGGGCTTCCATTACCTGTGGGCCTAGATGACGAAGCGCATTGTATGTTATTCCATCAGGTCCTGGGGATGAAGGATGCGTGCAAGCAGAAAGAGCTGCTTTCAGTTCTTGAATTGTGAAGGGGATGTCCAGTCGATCGTCCATCGTGGGGGGAGCACATCGATGCTGCCGAGGTAAAGAAGCGCTTCCGGCAATTCTCGAGCAGAAATCCTCCGCCACCTCTAGTTCTTGCCGTCTATCATGAAGTGCCAATGCACGGAAAGGGTGTTTCTGCTGGGGAAATGTCGGCAGTGCTCGAACAACGTGCCAGATTGTGGAGAGTGGTTTGCGGGGATCCAATCTGCTGCAAAATGACCGCCACCGTTGTTTGCCTAGGTTCCCCAAATAGCGCTGTATTTGCTTCTGGGCACGTCGAGAGGCCCGGAGATCCGAGACATCCTTTGTCCTCCGGTATTTTCTTTCTGCGCGCCGACGAATCGCCCGAAGCTGCGCGTAGATCACATCCACTGGTGCTGTGGAATTTGGCGCTGAGATATTGCGTGTTGCATCGTGCATGGCCGAAATAATACGCTGTTCCACATCTGTTGGATTTGAACCGAGGAGAAACCACGTGAAAGCTATGACGTCCCTCAGCCGCCGCCGAAACCGAGCGCTTGCCTATGTTTCCATAAGCAGTCGGCGTTCATTGTGTTCATTGACGCTCACAAACGTTCTAGACGGCATGATTTTGTGGAAAGGAAGTGCGCATAACTGGCTCCCTGGGAGAGTGGACGCCTCAATCGCGCTTTGAGGTACGTGACGGTGGTGAGAGAGAGAGATGTGGGCTGCATGCATTATAGCGCTGACAACGTTGTGACAGACACGCGGCACCGCAGTAATAGACCGCAGCGTTCATAGGGTGACAACCTCCCGCGATCAACCATTACCTGCCACCTGCCAGGGTGGGCGCGCTGCCTATCCAGTGTGGGGAACGCACTCAACGTTACAGACGCCAAGCCGCGTCCACTTGCCCGATACACCACAGCTTTCGCTGCCTAACCAGGTTCAGCAGTAGTCAACCGCAGCCATTTTTTCCCTTACACTACCAGAGCAGTATCTGCTACTGGGAAAAGCCAAATTCGCACCCTGTCCATTAGCAAAAAACGCCGACTGCGGCGCGTCGCCTTTGCGAGCGCACAAGATAAACTACCCTCGGATACAACTCAAGAACGCAGCGGTAAATGCCCCCCCCCCCCCTCCACAAAAAGCCATGATGTCACGATTACTCATCCAGCCCCTGCTAGCGTGACACCGCAGGAGGTATAGCTAGTGCAAAGCGATTAACCGCGGACTAAGCTGATTTACTGCGACGTCGTGAGAGTCGCTAGATGCTAATGCCTGGAGCGCCTCTTCTGAGTGAGATTTGCCACTGCATTCTAGAGTTGTCCTAGTGCCCTAGTGGCTAGAACAAGGGAGAGAGCCTGCTGATCGGCGACGACACCCACATCCCTCCGCGAGGGACAGCCCCGAGTTATTACCGCTTAAACAGCGTGCCGCAGTCAGTTATCACTTGGTCAAACATAATTGCGCTTCTATACTGACGTGGGAAAACCCAGGGACGACACAAACACTGGTGGGCAAACTATCAACTGGGGTTTATTGCGGTGTGCACACATATATAAGCTTAACATGTCGAAACATAAAAAACACATTTGAACCAGCAACTTTGCTATCATATCGTCAAGCATCAGAAAGACTTTGTCCCAGCAGATCGCTTTATGCTTGGTATCTCTTGTCCGAGAATTGCTTTTCCTGTTCGGTAAGCAAAACTGAAGGATCACTAACACGTCCCTTCTTTTCCTGATTCCAAGCAGTAGGCTTCCCACAGCTCCCTGGTTGTCTTATCTCTGGATTTCAGCAGAACCGTAGTCTGCTGGAAGTGGGGTTTGCAGCTATCGCATGACCCGCCGCGGTGGCGCAGTGGTTAGGGCGCTCGACTACTGATCCGGAGTTCCCGGGTTCGAACCCGACCGCGGCGGCTGCGTTTTTATGGAGGAAAAACGCTAAGGCGCCCGTGTGCTGTGCGATGTCAGTGCACGTTAAAGATCCCCAGGTGGTCTAAATTATGCCGGAGCCCTCCACTACGGCACCTATTCTTCCTTTCTTCTTTCACTCCCTCCTTTATCTCTTCCCTTACGGCGCGGTTCAGGTGTCCAAAGATATATGAGACAGATACTGCGCCATTTCCTTTCCCCAAAAAAACCAAATATTATTATTATTATTAGCTATCGCATCTGGCGCATTGTGCCGCCAGATTTCCAGGTGAGTTAATCTGCCGGCATTTGCGGTTATGCTCTCTCAGTCTTTCATTTAAACATATGCCCGTCTGGCCCACATATGCTCGGCCGCAAGATAGCGGTATCTTGTAAACCACTCTTTCACAGCATTCGACGAACCTGTTTGTGTGCCTGACGCCACAAGACTCCTCTTCTCCAGGACTGGATTCTTCATTAACCTTCGCGCACATTCCTTTTAGTTTTCTTGGTGCGGGAAAAACTTCTTGCACTTCATGCCTTTCGGCAACTTTTTTCAAATTGTGAGAAAGTGCATGAATGTACAGTAGAACCACAGGCCTTTTGATTTCTTGCTTTTTGCCTCGGTCCATTGCTTTCAGAAATCTTTTAAGCACTTTTTCTGCTACTGATGCAAGCAGAGCTAGTGCTTTCGGGTAACCGGCTTTTTCCAGTCTTGCTGCCTGGTTGTTCAGACTACTTCGCATCTTGTGGCTGCAGGAATTTTTTATGGCCTGCTCGAAACAAGACATGGTCATGTTTCGCTTGATCACCTTTCAGTGGGCCGAGTCATATGGCAGTAGGCATTTTTCGCTGCCTGATGCGTACTGTTGTGATCGGAGGCCCCGACAGCGGGAACAGACGAGCCCGGCAGGCGCCATCGATTTATGTTTGACCAAAGGTGCTGTCGTCCTGAGAAGAGGATTAGGAACGGCTCCTGACGACGGTGAGCTGTGATGAAAGGCCTCTCATCCCTTCGTCCGGAGTATGGAATGCGGCATTTCTCCCGAACTGCACCCTCACGTGGACCGGCAGAAAGACCCGAACAAAGGCGCCGGACCCGCCTCGCTCGCTTGCACCTGCGCGGCCAGACAAAGCGGGGGCGGACACGGCTGATTCATCTTACCCTCTGGAATCCCGGGGCCGTCAGGACGCATCTTTCCCACGGAGGGGATCACCGCCTGCAAAGCCAACGACCTTATGCACCTGGTCAACCCGTCGGAAACAGCATTCCGGGACCTCAAGGCGCCAGGATTCCTTATCGCCTGTGCACGTGTTTGTGAGGGCGGAGCGGTCACGGGGTTAGGGAAGAGACTATGAAGAGTGTGTCTGCCCATTGGACGCTTGATCCGCCACCGGTTTCCCTAGCTAGGTGCCTAGGGAATATCCACTGTATTTAAGCCGCGATTTGGCTGGTTTCACGGCACTTCATCTCTGACTTTTGGTGTCCCTGCTTCTCTTGTAAATATGTAAATAAACCTTCAAGTTTACCAACCCTCCTGAAGGCTTCCCTCCGTCGTCTGCAGAGTTCATCGTCATGCGGTGAAGACCTCGGTCCCGATACCCAAGCATATCAACTGGTTGGCAGCGGTGGGATGGTCTGCGCCTGGTCCTGACTCTGGTATGGTAAGTGCGCGGTCTTTCTCTTGGAGCATTGCCAGGTTTTACAACTTTGGAAAATTGTTAGCCTAGGTAATCGAAGGTTGGTATAAGAGGCAGCCGGGGCTCCTCTGACCACGTGAGTAGAGACTTGCCGTTGCTTAAATTGTCATGGACTGGAAGAAGCTGCGCAAACCAGACCTAGTTCTCGTATGCGGAGAATTGGGCATTGATTGTGGGTCGATCCGTAGAAAACCTGAATTGATTAGGGCAATTAAGGATTTCGGTGCGGATGAGGAGGAGATAGTAGAATAATGGGAGCTAATTAAGGAGGAGTTGGAGAAGGAAAGGGAACAAAAGAAGCGACAGGATGAACAAAGGAAGCGAGAGGATGAACAAAAGAAGCGAGAGGATGAAGAAAAAAGGAAGCGCGAAGAGCAGGAAAGGGAGCACGAAAGGAAGCGCGAAGATCAGGAAAGGGAGCACGAAAGAAAGCGCGAAGAGCAGGAAAGGAAGCACGAAAGGAAGCGCGAAGAGCATGAAAGAGAGATCGAGAAAAAACGGCTCGATCTACAGATAGCTCAGGCTGCACAGGCAGAACGCACAAGGCTAGAGGTGCCGAACACAGTGGCAAGCCAGGCAGCATCAAAAATAAAAATAAAGGACCTCTTGCAACCGTACAAACTTGGAGAGGACATATGGCTCTTTCTCGTGAACTTTGAGCGGGCATGTGAAAGTTGCGAGTTCCCGACCGAGTTTTGGCCGCAGAAACTTCTGACCATTCTTCCATGTGAGGCGGCCCAAGTACTCGCTCGTCTGGCAAAAGAAGAGGCGGCAGACTATACTAAAGTAAAGGCAGCACTCCTTAAAAAGTATCGCCTGTCCGCAGAGGCCTTTCGGCGCCGCTTCAGGGAAGCCAGAAAACAGCCTAACCAGTCATTTCCGGATTTTGGGTATAACCTTAAGGCAGACCTGAAGGAATGGCTAAAGGGAGAACAGGCTTACGGAACTCACGATAAAGTAATAGAGGTGATCTGCCTGGACCAGTTTTTTTGCTCTTTGAGGGAAGAAATGCGCGTGTGGGTGCAGGACAGGCCGGGAAATAAAACCCTAGAAAGTGCAGCAGAGCTGGCCGAAGAGTTCCATGCCAAGCGCGTAGCAAAGGGTGCGCGTGCCCCCGTAAGCCCCAAAGTAGAAAAGAAATTTCCACGGATCCAGACAGGAGGGGCAGCAAGCCGCAACTGGGAGTGGAATGAGGGCCACAAAGCAGAATCAAGCAACCCCACAAAGGGGGCGGCCGAAAAAGAGAGGGATAAGGCTTTTGAAGCCAGAAAGAAACCAGTGTGTTTCCGTTGTCACGAGCCCGGTCACTTCGCCCACGCTTGCAGGAAGCAGGAAATCGTTCTCTCCTTGGTGGAGGCGGGCGATGAGAACATGCGCCTGCTAGAGCCATACCTGAAAGACATGCAGGTTAATGGAAAACCGTTCCGGGTTCTGTGGGACTCCGCGGCCAACATGGACGTAATCCACCCCACGTACGTGAACGCAGCTGATTTTACTGGGGAATGTGCAGGGATTAGGCAGGTGGCCGAAGAGAATAGCGCATGCTTGCCGATCGCACGAGTTAGAATTGAGGGCCCGTTTGGCGTTCTGGAAACGGAGGCAGCGGTATCACGGAATCTGCCGGAAAAATTTCCGTACCTCTTTTCAAATCGGTCGGAGCAGATGCTCCAGGAAGAGGGTCGTAGTTTCGGCGATCGAACCGTCCAGGCGCTCACTCGTGCAAAGGCTCGCGAGATTGCAGCGGAAGTAAATCGTAGGAAGAACGAAGGCTTTCCCACGACGAGTCAGGCAGGGGCAAATCCAAGAGGCGATGCTTCTGAGACGAGCGGAGAGGCTCGCGACGGGAACAGATGCGACGCCGAGTGCAAGGAACCAGTCTCTGAGCCACAGGGCGACTCAGTGGGGGTCGGGTCAAATGTTGTGCAGCCACGCCTGGAACCCTTTTTGGATCTGGCCAAAGTCGATAGAGACATGATTGCAGCCGAGCAGGCGGCGGACGTTACACTTCGAGATTTATCCAGCCGGACAAGCGAAGAAAGTGTAGCAACGAAAAACATTACGATCCGTAACCGTTTCGGAGTGTTGTATCGATATTACAAGGACTCAAAGGGGGTGCAGTTTGATCAGCTCGTGGTGCCGCAGAAATACCGCGCAGGCATCCTTAAATTGTGCCATGGTGGGGGTTGGTCTTGCCACCTTGGAGTGAAGAAAACTAAAGCTAGGCTTCTACAGGAGTTTTATTGGCCTGGCTGCTTCAGGGATGTCGAGCAGTTTGTAAAGTCCTGCGACACCTGTCAGCGTGTCGGAAAGCCAGGGGATTTGAGGAAGGCTCCGATGAAGCTAGTGCCCGTGATTAGCGAACCCTTCCGTCGTTTGGTGGTGGACGTAGTCGGTCCTCTACCAGTGACTCAGTCGGGCTACCGCTACATACTAACTATGATCTGTCCGGCGACCAAGTTCCCCGAGGCAGTTCCGCTCAAGGAGGTGAACTCGGTGGGCATTGTTGACGGGTTGTTGTCGACATTTTCCCGCGTTGGCTTTCCGGCTGAGTTACAAAGCGATCAGGGAAGCGTCTTCACGAGCGCACTGACTACTACCTTCCTGGAAAAATGTGGAATACGCATAGTTCATAGCTCGGTCAGACACCCTCAGAGTAGCAGCGTCGAAGCGTGGCATTCGGTTTTGAAGCGCGTGCTAAGAGCTATGTGCTATGAGCATCATAAGGACTGGGAAGCTTGCCTGCCAGCAACGATGTTCGCGCTCCGCTCGGTGCCGCATGAGGCCACGGGCTTCAGTCCGGCGGAGCTGGTGTACGGGCGATCGCTGAGATCCCCCCTTCGGATGTTAAGAGAGGCCTGGGAGGGAACCAGCGACGACCCTACCGTGGTGGAGATGTGCTGAGCTTACTTGATCGGCTTCACTCGTGTCAGGAGATGGTAGCGAATAACATAAAGTCCGCTCAGCAAATAGCAAAGCGGTACTATGACCGAAATGCGCGCCAGCGTACGTTTGCTGTAGGTGACAAAGTGTTGATTTTAGCTACTTCACGGGCAAACAAACTCGCTGTTCATTGGGAAGGGCCTGCCGAAGTAGTTGAAAAGCTATCCGACGTTAACTATGTGGTTAGGATGGCAGGCCGGAGGAAGGAAACGAGGGTTTATCACTCGAATCTCATGAAACCTTACAGGGAACGCGAAGCCCTTGTCCACCTTGCACTAAATGTACCAGAGGAAGTGGAAACAGAATTTGTGTTTCCAGGGGGCGAGACCGAATCACAACCCTTCAAAAACCTGCTCGAGAGGATTCGGGCGGAGGAGAGCGTGAGTGCAGAGAAACGGGGGGACCTGCAGCGACTGCTGGGCGAGTTCCAGGCTGTTTTTTCGGACCAGCCAGGGAGAACGGATCTCATAGAACACGACATTGAGCTGACATCGGACGAAGCGATTCGCTCTAGGCCCTACCGAGTCTCTCCGCGGCAGAAGGAAATTTTAGCTTCTGAAATAGAACGGATGCTAGAGATGGGGATTATAGTTCCGTCAGACAGTGAATATACCTCTCCCCTCATGCTGGTGCAGGTGCCTGGCAAGGACCCGAGACCTTGCATTGATTACCGCCGGCTAAATGCTATAGCACGCGACCAGCTGTACCCAATTCCTAATTTGGAGGAAAGAGTCGAGACGGTTGGCCGGGCTACCTATGTGTCAACCCTTGACTTAACGCGGGGATACTGGCAAGTGCCCCTGACAGAAAGAGCGAGCCGTTACGCGGCGTTTATCTCACCTATGGGTACCTTCCGACCGCTCGTGATGAGCTTTGGGCTAAAAAACGCCCCCTTTTGCTTTTCCCGCTTAATGGATCGTGTTCTCAGGGGGACGGGAGACTTTGCGCTTCCTTACCTCGACGACATAGCGGTTTTCTCGCACAGCTGGGAGGAACATTTGCGTCATTTGCGGGAAGTATTGACCCGGGTGCAGAACTCCGGCCTCACGATCAGGGCTGAGAAGTGCCAGATTGGAAAAGCTGAGGTAGAATACTTAGGGCATGCTATCGGAGGGGGAGCCCGAAGGCCGCTGGACGCAAAGGTGCAAGCCATTCAGGAGTACCGCCGACCTGTGACTAAGACCGATATACGAGCATTCCTAGGTCTAACCGGATATTATCAGAACTATATCCCCAGCTACTCGGAAATCGCTAGTCCGCTGACGGACAGTCTAAGAAAGGCAGAGCCAGTTCGGGTGAGGAGAGGTCGTTTAGGGCCTTAAAGGCGGCATTAATGGGGCAGCCTGTGCTAAGAGCCCCCGCGTATGACCGCCCCTTCATCCTTCAGTGCGATGCTAACGACAGGGGCATGGGAGCAGTGTTAAGCTTGCACGACGATCTCGGAGCAGAGCATCCGGTTTTGTTTGTGAGCCGAAAATTGACCGCAAGGGAGCAGGCTTACAGCGCGTCTGAGAAAGAATGTGCTTGTTTGGTCTGGGCCACCCAGAGACTGAGGTGCTACCTGGCAGGTTCGAGATTCACCATAGAAACTGATCACTGCCCCTTAGCCTGGCTTAGAAATATGTCGCCAAAGAATGGGAGACTTTTGCGCTGGAGTCTAGCGCTTCAAGAGCACAATTTTGAGATCAGCTACCGAAAAGGGCGGGAAAACGGGAATGCCGACGGTCTCAGTCGTAGCTTTCCTGCATAATCTGGCGTAAAATGCCCTAATGCTCGAGAAAGGCTACCGTCTATCATTTTTGGTTTTTGTTTGTATTTTTTTCTCTTGCTTCTCCGTACCTACCTCATTGCCGAAAAAAGAAAGTTTCTTACCAAATTTCAGACGCATGTCTTTTGCGAAAAAAGGAAAAACAAAGAGGAACTAGTTTTGGTTCAGCAGACTTCCGGGCGTGAGCTGTTGGCGAGGGTTAAGTCATCCAAAATTTGCAGCCATATTGCTCTGTATTAAAGACCTGGCAATGTTCTGAGGCTGGCCGCGTGCTGCCTAGCCGGAGGTAGGGGCTGAGCTCAGATCTGATCGCTAATGCTCCGTTGAGGACCCTTGCCAGCTGTGCAGGTCAAGTGAACTGACTACCACGAGGCCGACTGGGACTCTGACGCCCATTCGTGGTGCACCGACCAGCTGCAACCACTTCGTGGCGTCTTCTTGGCGGCGGGCGGATTGTTGTGATCGGAGGCCCCGACAGCGGGAACAGACGAGCCCGGCAGGCGCCATCGAACTATGTTTGACCAAAGGCGCTGTCGTCCTGAGAAGAGGATTAGGAACGGCTCCTGACGACGGTGAGCTGTGACGAAAGGCCTCTCATCCCTTCGTCCGGAGTATGGAATGCGGCATTTCTCCCGAACTGCGCCCTCACGTGGACCGGCAGAAAGACCCGAACAAAGGCGCCGGACCCGCCTCGCTCGCTTGCACCTGCGCGGCTAGACAAAGCGGGGGCGGACACGGCTGATTCATCTTACCCTCTGGAATCCCGGGGCCGTCAGGACGCATCTTTCCCACGGAGGGGATCACCGCCTGCAAAGCCAACGACCTTATGCACCTGGTCAACCCATCGGAAACAGCATTCCAGGACCTCAAGGCGCCAGGATTCCTTATGGCCTGTGCACGTGTTTGTGAGGGCGGAGCGGTCACGGGGTTAGGGAAGAGACTATGAAGAGTGTGTCTGCCCATTGGACGCTTAATCCGCCACCGGTTTCCCTAGCTAGGTGCCTAGGGAATATCCACTGTATTTAAGCCGCGATTTGGCTGGTTTCACGGCACTTCATCTCTTGACTTTTGGTGTCCCTGCTCCTCTTGTAAATATGTAAATAAACCTTCAAGTTTACCAACCCTCCTGAAGGCTTCCCTCCGTCGTCTGCAGAGTTCATCGTCATGCGGTGAAGACCTCGGTCCCGATACCCAAGCATATCAGTACTCCCAGCACAGGTGGGTTTCCAGAGACAAAGCCAGATCAAGGAACTGCACGTTGCGGTTTGTGGGGACTTCATGAGTGAAGGTTAGCCCTGAGTGGGCTAACTAGAATTGTTCCAGAGTTTTTCTTACAAGGTTCGGTATGGCCAGAGTGTTGTCAGCGCAGATAAAGAGTCATTGACGTAGCGAAAGCACTTCGTAACACCAAGCGGAGCCAAGGCTTCTTCAAGTGTCTTGTCCCCTCTGGCAAGGAAGAGGTCGCATAGACCGGGGGCTATGGTGGATCCAATACATATCCCGTCATTTTGAGAGAAGACCTCTCCTCTCAGCTCTGCACACAATGACGTGAGATATGGGTTCAAAAGGGCGAGGAAATCTGTAGTCCTAATGCCACACTCGTTCATAAACTTGACAGAATGAAATTCTTCTACACATTTCAACGCATTCTAGCGCCTGGTCCTGGGGAACGCAGTAGAATAGGTCTGTGACGTCAGTGGAGAAGCATGTCACACTAGGCTCTGTCTTGAGGTATTCGATGACCTCATTCGAGTTTCTGATTAGGAAGGGATCTCTCACAGGAAGCTTGTTCAGATGGATCTGCAGGTATCCAGCTATTTTCCTTTGCCAGGTTCCCTTATCTTCTACTATCGTTCGAAACGGGGGCGCCTGGTTTGTGTGTTTTTATCGTGAAGAATGGTCTAAGAGTTAGCTTCTTGCTTTTCTTCGCTTCCTTTGCAAGTTTTTCTAGCCCAGATTTTTCGCAAAGCTTTGCGGCATGGTTCCGGTACTCCTTAAGTCTTCTTTCAGCGAGGTTTGCTTGTCTCGTGAAATTTTTAGAGACCGCTTCTTGTGCTTTTGCCTCATAGTCGCCTGCTTCTATTATGGCGAACAAGCCTATCTTTTCAGACACCAGAAGCTTCAATCCATTCTTACGCAAGAAATCAACTGTTTTCTTCGGAACCAATCTACGTCGATGACTTTTTAGTCTGCGCTGACAACACTCTGGCCATACCAAACCTTGTAGGAAAAACTATGGAACAATTCTAGTTAGCCCACTCAGGGCTAACCTTCACTCATGAAGTCCCCACAAACGGCAACGTGCAGTTCCTTGATGTGGCTTTGTCTCTGGAAACCCACTTGTGCTGGTAGTACGCAACACGCAGCGAAAAAGGCCTACTGCCATAGGATTCGGCCCACTCAAAGCTGATCAAGCGAAACATGACCATGTCTTGTTTCGAGCAGGCCATAAAAAAGTCCTGCAGCCACAAGATGCGAAGTAGTCTGAACAACCAGGCTGCAAGACTGGAAAAAGCCGGTTACCCGAAACCACTGCTTGCATCAGTAGCAGAAAAAGTGCTTGAAAGATTTCTGAAAGCAACGGACCGAGGCAAAAAGCAAGAAAACAAAAGGCCTTTGGTTCTACCGTACATTCATGCCCTTTCTCACAATTTGAACAAAGTTGCCGAAAGGCATGAAGTGCAAGTAGTTTTTTCCGCACCAAGAAAACTAAAAGGAATGTGCGCGAAGGTAAATGAAGAAACCAGTCCTGGATAAGAGGAGTCTTGTGGCGCCAGGCACACAAGCAGGTTTGTCGAGTTGCTGTGAAGGAGTGGTTTACAAGATACCGCTACCTTGCGGCCGAGCATATGTGGGCCAGACGGGCAGATGTTTAAATGAAAGACTCAGAGAGCATAACTGCAACGACCGACAGATTAACTCACCTGGAAATCTGGCGGCACAATGCGCTAGATGCGATAGCTCGATAGGTGCAAACCCCCCTTCCAACAGACTACAGTTCTGCTGATATCCAGAGATAAGACAACCGGGGAGCTGTGGGAAGCCTACTGCCTGGAATCAGGAAAAGAAGGGACGTGTTTGTGACCCTTCAGTTTTGCTTACCGAACAGGAAAAGCAATTATTGGACAAGAGATACCAAACATAAACCTATCTGCTGGGACAATGTCTTTCTGGTGCTTGACGATATGATAGGAAAGTTGCTGGTTCAAATGCGTTTTTTATGTTTTCACATGTTAAGCTGATATATGTGAGCGCACCGCAATAAACCTCAGATGATAGTTTGCGCACCAGTATTTGTGTCGTCCCTGTGTTCTGCCACGTCAGTCTAAAAGCGCAATTATGTTTGACCATGCTAACTATCAACTAACCCAATTTGAAGCACTCTTAATGTTCAATTATAACTGCACATACTGCTGCCAGGGTCTACCTCTTATTACCAGAAAACTTTCAGCGTTTCTGTGCAAGCAAAATCGTATTAAATGGGGAAACCCAATAGACTTTTGCACTTACTTTACACGGCGAACCGCAGCAGTCCAGGCCTGTCGCCGCTCCTTCTCATACCACCTACCCGGGAACCGGTAGAACTTCACAGGCGGTTCTCGGCCCTTGGTGTTTGCTTTGCTGTTGTGGCAGTCCACAACGCAGCAGTACCGATCTCCGCGGCGTTTCAAAGCTCGCGGTTGCGCTTCAGACATCGCAAAACAAAATGGAAGGCCCAGCGTTCGTCCTGCGCTTGATACCACAGCCCCACGTGCGCGTCCCTAGAAGTGCGCATTGTCTCCGCGCTGCCCGTAGCTTCCGCATCTGCCCACTAGGAGCAGGGAGCGGCGCTTGTGTCGCACGGAAAATTTTTCCTCGCGCTTCCTATTCGCCCCGGGATCGACTAATGAAACGCGAACTGAGGCCTGCCGCGCGATGCAGGCGCCGCTCCCTGCTCCTAGTGGGCAGATGCGGAAGCTGCGGGCAGCGCGGGCGCCGTCGCCGCTACCGCGCGCGTGCTTTCCAGGAAAGCGTTGCGCTTGTGGTGTTCGGAGACGGCACCGACGGCACCTGATGATGCCGCCAGTGTCAGTCACGGAGGCGTGGTGCGCTTTGCTGTGGTGGTCCATTGATTTTTAGGGGCCATAGGTTCGCTGTCAGCTGCTTCAGCAGGGAAACACGCCACACCAGACTCCGAAAGCCATATGTACCGGGTCGGTCAAAAGTTTCCAGGCCACACGGTCTGCTTTGAGCAGTATAGTCAGGCAGTTACGACACGCCCAAGCTCAAAATGTCTGTAGAGGGTAGAAGAAGTATCGTTCTAACGTCTGAGAACGTTGATAGCCTTATCGGCATTTTAAATGCCAGGATATAGCGATGAAAAGCAGACCCTGTGGCCTGGGAACTTTTGACCGACCCTGTACATGGAGACATTTATTTAGCTCGGCGGGTTTACGTCTCGCTCCACTCGCAGTCCCCAGCGGAATGCCGCGGGAGGAAAGGGTTTTATCACTTCGTCTCCTTCACCCTCTCGAGTGGAGATATAGCCTGGTGGTGTTTCTGTATGTGCCAGAGCTGAGTAAAGCCCCAGCAGGTTGCTTATTGCCGACTGTAGCTTGAGTGCGTGAGACCATCATTCGCGAGCGGCGACAGCCAGGTGCTAATGCGCCGCTTATTGCTATGCCACCATGATGCCGAAAAGCATACTGGTGAGAAAAGGTTTATGTGACGTGATCCACTTTCCGTACGCGAGCGTGATGACCGGTACTGCATGCGTTCAGGACGTACTTTCGATTTGAAAAGGTAGACGTGCTCAGGCTAATCCCTCCTATTAAAGGGCCTTGCTCAAGCGTGATGCGGTGGTGGAGGTCATCTTGAACGGTAAACCACTTGCGCCGCTGTTTCGCGGTGATTGTAGCCGAGGGTCCGGACACGCCGGCATCCGTGCTGGTTGCAGCCATGTTCGGCTTCGCAAATATGCTGGCTCGCTACGCTGGCGCACTGGCTGGCGTGAGCAGGCGAGAGCGTGAGCACCGCCTCGAGCTTCAGTGTTTTGCGCATGCGCACTGCAGTCCCCCCTCATCCGCTTAGCAAAGCGGGAAGTACACGCGCTCAGCTGAATGTGTGTGATTTCTTCCCGTCTTGTGGGAGAACGAGCGGATGGGAGCGCAGGTTGGGAAGGCGCCATCTATACTCACCCTTTCTTAGAGCATCTGGGCGGTTTTCAAGGGATTTTTTTTTATTTACTAGCCTTCGTGAAGAAAGCCAGAATAATCTCTTCTGTTTCGGGCATCAGCAGGCATAGACGGACATCAACAATGATTCAGCGATATGGCGATGGAAGGCGACAGACAAGATGCATGACGTTTTGCTGCTCGAGTGGGGGGGAGGGGGCGAACTGTGGTGGAGCTTCACTGCACCTCTGGTATGAGAAGCACGAAGCAGGCGTGGCTGTGGGTTTAACAATACTAACCCATGTGGTAATAACAAGGAACATTTGATAATGCTTTTACACAGCCAGCCACTTCTTTCATGAAAACAAAAAGCATCCGGTGCAGCCACTGCTGATAACTTTTAAACAGCACAGAATGCATACGATACGCAATGGTAACGTGTGTGAATACATGGGCATCAGCCAATAGTAGAGACTTTAGAGCAGGGGGACCCTAACGGTTAGAGAAATGGGGAATAGCGGGGCGCCAGTGAGAATGCGCAGGACAATAACCCGAGGGAACCAGTAAGCAGGACAGTTACCCGAGGGGTATTATTGTCCTGCGCACTGGCGTCAAGCTATTCCGCTGTCCCTCTAACCGATACGTTCCCTTATGCTAAAAAAGTATGATGTAAGGGCCGCAAGAAAGAGGAGGGCACTTTACCGCTGCATAGCTATCCACAGCAAGCACACGTGATGAAATGTTTCAACGCTTTTGAAGCTGCAAAGGCGACGAACAGGGCACCTGTCAGGGTTAAGACAAGTGGCCAAGTTAGGTTGCTATACAAGCTTCAGAACACAGAAGCTACCATTCGGTTTACCCGCAGCAAAGTAACTCCAATGAGTGCACGCGAGAAAGGTGTGCGCTGCTGCTGCCACCGTTGTTGGAAAATGAGAATCTCCGGCTGGAGCTGTGTGCTGAGCGTAAGCTGGCGTACGCTTCGTTTGCAATCATCCCAGTAAAGTAGGCCGCGCCTTTTTACTCAAATTGCGCCTGTCGAAAATGCAGTTCGAATATCTTCCGATTTTTGTCGAAGAAGTATTGCGCAGACTGAGCTTCATGGACAGCCGCGATGATCGAAGCACAAGAACCGTCATGTCCCAATGTGGAAACAGAGCACTCACTTGACCAATGAGGTGCCACGCAGTACACGAACGACACTTCCTTCGGCTGCGCGTAGTTGAGCGATTAGCCAGAGAGGTCAGCACATGCACAAGCATGGACAAAAGTTAACGGGACTTGGAACCGCAGGAAATATTTCTTCGTGACATCGATCGCTTCCCAGTCATCGATATCGCAGATATAGCACGCAAACGCTTTCATGCTTCTGTGGTTTTAATTGACATGGTTTGCCTGGCCGAGAAGAAATAATTATTTTTCCGTGAACTCGCATCGCGCAAATTTTTGTCCATGGCTGCACGTAAGTTGTATTCAACAAAAAAGTTTGTCGGTAAATTTCACCGCTTTTACAATAAACAGCCTGCGCAGTCATATACAGGGTGTTTCACCTACGACTTTACACAATTTATAAAAATAGAATTTTTGGGTTAGAAGAGCGTTTTTTTTTGGCAAAACATTGTTAGAGGTGAAGTACATTAGAATGCAGCTAAAACATGCTAACTATCAGGTTAACTAATATTGAGTAGATAATTTTTTAACCATTGCCGTTAGGCCCCTTCTTTATTGAGAGGCGTGTAGTCCAACGTGAGTAATATCATTATCAGTTTTAGAATTTCGAAAACGCGATTACCGTCGGCGCTGTATCGCAACAAATGTTGGCTATTTCGACTGGAGAGGTTACTTTGCCTGCAAGTTTCTCGAAAGCGCAGAAAATTTGTTGGGTTACAAAGCCGAGGGTAACCCTGTTTTCAAAATTCTAAAAACTGATATGGATATTATTTGCGGTGGGCATCACGCCTGTCAGTAATTGAGGAGCCTAAGAGTAATAGTAAAAAAGCTAACGATTCAACATTTGTTAACCAGCCTGCTAATTAGAACGACTTAGCTATAATCTGGTGTACTTCACCCCTGCCTATGCTATGCCGGAAAAAGTCTTCTTTTAACTGAGAAACGTATTTGTAAAGGTTGTGTAAAGTATTAGGTGAAACACCATGCATGCGCTCGGAACCCGGCAACACCATCATAGCATGCATTTCTTGAAGACCAGCTAAATGCATGCTTACTTCACCGTCATTGCTAACGCGCATCCTATTCACGTGAATTTTAACGCCGACATTGATAATCAAGCTGACTCTTCGCATGCGTTCGCTCAAGGAACAAGGTTTCAGACATCACGTTTGCCCGCGGCGAATTTGCACATCGCGAACGTTGAAAACCGAAAATTTCACAATTCATCCACATTGTGCCGTAATTAACAATACACCGAGATGACGTACGCGCCGGCCTTTTTTCTTATCGACAGAAGGATGGCCTCTCTGAAAATGCGGACCTCTTGGTCGTGAGTACTGAAGTTGAGTATCATTCTTGATGCAACCTTCTTAAAAATCCCCCCTCCCCCTCCTCACGATCGGCTTGACGGATGGTGGAAGCGTTGGCGTGCTGTCCACGCCACGCAATATGTATATTATTATTTATGCTGTGCTCAGAAATGACCGTTGTCCATTCCGCTTCAAAACAATGTGTGCGAAAGTCGTCGTCTCTAATTACTGAATTTACCAGGAGGTTCAGTCGTCATTAAAGGAGCGAAAAGGCTGCACAAGTACTGCACAAAGCTGCATAATGCGCACCGAAGCGGGCAGCGACTCTGTTCTCCAACCAGACGACGGGTTCTTGATACACCCGATAGATTGCGCCAGTTATTTAGCAATCTGTTTTGGAACATCTGTTATACACAGGCTGGCAATGCAGGCGCTGAAATAAAAAGGCAGACATATGTAGAAAGTAATGAGGTACTTCGGAGACCTTCAAAACGGTTTTATAAAGGGTGGGCGCTTAGATGTTAACCTGTACGTGCTTAGCCAATACATGAAAATAGATAAAGGCGGAAAGCAGACCTCTGTATTTAGCCTTTCTGGACATTAGCGGTGCATACAACCACTTGAAAAGGCAACTCGTGTAGAACATACTAAAGTTGAAAGTATCGGTCATGAGATAATTAAATTCCAACAAGGATTATACCGAGATAACAAAGTTGAAATTACATGGGAAGGAATAAGAAGTACAACTGTCGTGGTACGCAAAGGATTACGGCAAGGTTGTCCTCTATCACCGCTGCTGTTCATGCTTTATATGATAAACACGGGAAGAAGGCTACAAGACAGTAATCTAGGTTATATTCTGTCGTACAGATTAGGCGGAAAGGTCATTGAGCAACGGCTCCCCGGTTTAATTTATGCGGAAGATATTGTGCTGCTAGCAGAAAGCCAGAAAGATTTTCAAGCTCTGGTTAATTGTTGTGGAGAAGAAGAAGACACTCTAGGTTTAAGTTTTAGCGCAGTTAAGTCAAGTGTGATGATTTTCAATGATACAATTGAACGAGTACTTACTAATACAAGACCATGAAATACACAGAGTAGCTGTATACAAATGTCTCGGGGTATGGGTAAACAAAGGACATATCTACCCGGAAAAGCATGAACAGTCTGTTAGGGCAAAAGGACGAAGAGACGCCGGCCTAATAGAACACAGGGCATTATGTGGGCACAACAAATATGAGGTACTGAGAGGTGTTTGTAAAGGAAGAATGGTGTCAGGGCTTACTTTCGTGAATGCGGTTGCGTGCCTAAAGGCAGGCGGCGTTCAGTCAAGATCAGAAATAAATCAGAGAGCTGTTGGACGATTCGAACAAGGTGCCCACGGGAAAACCACAAACGAGGCAGTACTGGGGGATATGGGCTGGGCATCGTTCGAAGCACGGGAAGCTCAGAGTAAAATTCTACATGAAGAACGCCTGAGGAAATTGGACTACAACAGGTTGGCAGCTAAGGTATTTAAGTACCTATATAGAAAAAGCGTTGACTCACAGTGGCGGAAAAGGACTAGGAAACTAACCAGTAAGTATATAGGACACAAGGAAGGATAACTAAAGAACTTTAAAATCAGGCAAATAACACAGAAGGTAAAAACTGGATTAGTTCAAGGAAAAGAAGCAGAGTATAGAACTGCACTGAAATAGGAAAAGGCAGATCAGGAAGGAATCGTTCTATGATAACTCAAGTGACAGTGGCCTACTCTTCCAAGCTAGATGAGGGTGTCTTAGAACGTGCAGATACAAAAAGAAATGATGACACATATGCGCTCTGTGTGATGAATCTCTAGAAACAAGCAAACACCTTTTTCTCAAATGTGACGGTACCCACCCGGATGTCGATGCAGGCAAAGTCACTTTCCCACATGCCCTAGCTGTTTTAGGGATAACAAGTGGTCACGTAAATGAATCTGCGGTGGAAGTTAGCAAAAAGCGATTGGAAGTTCGGTGGCTCAAAAGCAGAGAGGTGAAGTAATGTTAGAAGTGTAAAATTAAGAATGTATTTAAAGCAAATGGCGCCTATATAGACCAATTTATTACACCGTTAAATAAATATAAATAAAGATTAAAGAGGAAAAAAAGCCGAGCATGGTGGCAACTGCCACCACCGCGTTTCAAAGGGGACGCACTTATCTTCCATCAATCTATCCGTTGTCAATTTGACACTTCTTTCCGAGAGATGTGCGGTAAAACCCGCGGGACGCTGGAAGTTAGACAGACACCTTCAACGTCCCACCGTTGCCGATGTAGCACAGCAGTAACCCTCCACGGATGAAAGCTTGGCGCTCTCAATGCTTTTCCCAATTTCTGGGCCACATACCGGCAGTCTTCGACGCCTTCTCAGGCGAGACGACGACATGCTTAAATGCTGCCCAGAATGGTTACCGATACTGGAGACGGATGGATGCAGGTTTAGCCGTGCGCAAGTAAATGCTGTAGCTACGTTTAAAGTGAATTTCGTGGATCACTTGAATCACCTCTCTGATAGGCCTAGTCCCGGGGCCCCCGGCTCAGAGGCCTGCTGCTGTGAGAGGAGGACCAGATAGGGTTTAGTGTAGAGGACTGCTCAGAAAGGGCTTATCTTATACATATGCAGCAACAAAACAGAAGGACGGCAACACACATCGTCCGGTCTCCTTAAGCAAACCACAATCTGTGGTTGTCGTAGTGATGATCCTTGGTGTTTCTTACTTGCGTTTTTGCAGACGAACGACAGACAGGAACCGAAGGCGGAAGGGATACCTTTCATTTTCGGTTCCTTTCTGCATTCCTTTCTTGCATTTTTGTGCCAGCAATTTAGGAACAGCTTGTAGCATGGCACAGATTTCAGCTGAAAAAAAAAAAAGTTGTGGTGGAGACCACACTGCGCCTGGAACCGTTGGAATCAAGAAGTTATTTGGGTATATAGTATTTTATTTTAGGGAGTCATTTAATGGATTGGACGCAAGGACGGACAAAATCTCGCGGCTACGGTGAGGCAGAAATGAAAACGCTAAATGCATTCCTGCATTAAAAATGCTTTGCGGAAGACTTAGGTTAATTCAAAGGCTTTCATGCTGAATTTTTCGCTCGCAGTTTCATAACTGAAGCTCAGCTTGTCATTTATGTTAAAAAAGGAGTACACTGTCGACTACGGTTGCTCTGTAATAGCAGTACTTGACTTCACAGTGTTTCGCCCGCAGTCGTTCTTTCAGCAATTTTTAATGCAACGTTTAAGTGCTTTCAAAGTTTCACGTATCAAGCTAAAACATCATTACTAGGCTACTATTAACTTTTTTTTCACATGCTTTTTGTTCATGCACATCCCTCAATAATCTGCCAGTTAACACATGCTTTTACGCGAAGATACTACCTCCTTGCGGCTCTTCTTTGTCAGTAATAATTAGAGGCTGAATTTTCGGGACACGTCTCGATTTTGAGACGTTTCGCAATCGTAATTCTAGGTTCCATCGCACACCTACCAAACTTTATGCGCTTAATTCTGCTTAACTTTCGTGTCCCGAATTTCCTCGGCTCTACACTGCGCGAGTCCCAAAAATTTACAGATTGTCCCGGTTGTCCAGATTTTCTCTGAAATGTGTCGTTATTTCACAGCCACTCTTCTACCAAATCACTTTTAAGCCGTGGGTCACATATTTGTATCAGAAGAAAGTAAGAGTCATGCATTTGGCCAATGCTGGACACTAATTCAAAGCGCGCGAGCCATGCGTAATTTCCTACACGAAAACCCGGTTCATGAAGCAACCTGCCTCAGGCAAGCAGTGGAAGAAACAAAGGCTTTTTGTTTCGCGGTCATAAACATTGTAGTGTTGAAATAAATTGAATTGAATTGAATTGAAAATTGTTTATATTTTCCTCTTCACCCATTTGTCGTCGCTGAACGCCTCCAAATGCTTCAATCTAGAAGATGGCGTTGAACTCGTCGAAGTGACCTAGAAGGCAGTTGACAGCATCGGGCAGAGTTTTTACGGCGGGCTGATGAAGTTTTACAATTTCACCTGTTCGCCTGCTCTCAGAAGTCTTGTTTTTCCTTCGTGTTCCCTTTAGTGGCAACGATGACTTGCGGCGAGCGGTGCACTATACACAGACGCAGTCACTGCCATAATCAGTGCGAAATATGCTCTGGAAGCTCTGAAAGTGAAGCACGTTGAAGCCTTCGCCTTCTTCAGTCTTTTTGTTTGAACGAGGGCTTTATTTTAAAGGTATTTGCATACGTGCTTGCATGTGTACCTGTGAAAGACAGCGGTTAACATGGTACCTCTGCAAGCACGATTGAAATACCGGGAAAACGAAGCTGTTGAAACAAGAGAGACGCACGGTGAGATGCGGATTTTGTATGAAGTATTTAAATCACCTCTACGAAGGACGGTATCATGATCGAGAAAAGGCAGAATTAACATGTGGGAACACTACATCACTAGAAGAAGAAACAAGAAGCCAGTGTTTTCTGGCAAAAAAGAGAGAACATTCAAATTTTTTTTTCCGTTAGGAGCAAAGCCTCTGTGATCGCCAGCGTTCAATCAGCGACCACCTCGCGACAACATTAGTGAATGATAAGATTTCCTTTCAAAAGCTGGATCACCCAGCGGTAACGAAATTCATTTCTAAGTGGACTGGACAGAACTGCCCTGACAGAACAACTCTGATGGTGTTGCGCCTGTTAGTAGACACTCATTGTATATTAGAAAACTGATTTATTGAGGTCGCTTTAAGAAAATTTAGAAAGATCTTATACCCCTGTCACACGGGCACTTTCGATCCTCATTGAGTCAATGCTCATCGAACTCAATGCAGATCGACGGTTGTCACACGGCCACTTTCAAGCGCAATCGAGCTCGATCCTGCTTGACTCGGTGCCGATTCCTCAAGAGTGCTTGAGGTTCCAAG
>JARKHS020026328.1:0-22695 GCA_030143305.2 Amblyomma americanum | reverse complement strand
GCGGTTCAACGCGCGGGCATAGCGAGGAATCAAGGCATATCGAGACGGTTCGCTTTGAAACCAGCTCGCCGCGTGACGTCACCGTTGCGTGTGCAATGTGTTTCGTCCTGTTGCCGGAGAAAGTGTGGTTTTCGTTAAATATTTCATTTTCTTCTCGCGCTTGCAATCTCAACGAAAATCGCACCGCCCTCGTGGTATACGCAGCAGCGCCTGCGCATGTTTTGCAACGGCTGCCTGTACAGGAGACGAATTTTGTTTCAGCGCTCGGCGCCTGGAGCGGTACTCTGCGTGCGGAAATGAAGATCTTGGTGACGATTCAGGAAAGCGACGACACAGCGAAGCAACGCTCTCTCTGATGACATCATAATAACTACACTGCAACTGGACGATTACGTCGACAGCGAAGAATTGCGCAACTAATTGCCAGTTCGCCCTGTTTGTGTTGGCCATGTAACCACGCAAAATATCTACACAAGCGCTACTCATCTGGTAGCCGACGAGAGCCGCCGACAACAGCAAGAACTTCAAAACGCACGCCATGGTGATTCCGAGGCTCATCCTAGGTGCTGATTGCCGAGGAATAGAAAAAAATACCACGTGACCACGTTCTCACGCCGGCTAGGTTGCCATCAGCCGGAGAAGGCTATTGGACAGACGGCAATGCCGGGCGCGCCAATCTGCGTGCTGGGATCACCCGCCTCGCTCGCAAGCGCCAAAGTAATTGCACATGTTTCTGCCGGACGTCCGCCTGGCGGCCGAAAACGCGCGGCCTGCTCGCCAAGCGGGTTTGGAGGAAGCCGCTCCCAATCGATCGTACGACGGCCCTAATATCGGAGGACGAGGGCGAATTTCGCTTGCGGAGGCTAGCCGAACAGAAGGGAGAGGGAAGAATCTCGGAGAAGGATCGGAAGGAGGGGAGGATGGCGTAGTAGCTTGATTGGGATGGCTGTAACTACGCAGTCAACGAGTCTTTTCGAAAAATGTTTGCGACCTCGCGTTCCGTGGACGATGCCTCACAATCACAGGGTCTCGAACATATTTTCGGCCAGAGGTTGGTCGGTGGCCCTTCAAAAATTTCTTGTGATTAGTTCTAGCTGTGAAATGAACTTAGATAATGAATTTGTCTGTTTTTGACGAGCTTAGTTTATTCCAGTTTCTGATTACCCAAGGAAAGCATGAGTACCTGAATGTGTCATTAGAAAAGGAATACCGTTTAGGGCATGCTCGTGTCAGAGCCGTGTTATTCTGGGTTGCGAACGCGATGTGTACTGGCTGATCTCAGTTTTGTACTGACGATGCAGAGTTTGACAAAAGTAACTTTAGTCGAGCTTGTCTCACCCTCGCCCATAATGTGCTAAGGTTTAAGCAAGCTAAGAGACGCGAGGGTGAGTTTGTGCGACGACATTTGATGTGAATGTACCTTGCTGCTTTTCTTTGTGCGAATTCAAGTTGAGCAATTTTAGTTGCTGCATACGAAAACGAAATTGTGCTCGCGTTTTCTAAAACATGTTTCAAAAATGTTTTATAGCCCAGAAGCTTAATATTCAATTGAGCGAGCTTTAAGCGTCTTTTTAAATAACATAGGTTTCGACCACAGTAGTAATATTATTTCAGTGTATTTCCCAGAAAAGGTTTAAGTCAACGTTATTTCTAAGTAGTGCTATTTTTCAACCTTCCAATGCGGCCCTTTACCATATTGGTGGAGTGAGAGAATTGTCTTTTTCTTGTTATTTTCACTGCCACTGAAATATTGATATTAACATACATTTGCTACTGGAAGTACCACTCGGCTAACCTGTTAAGGGATTCAGAAAGAACAAGATGGTAGTTATGGCTGTTAATTTCTCTGCATATGATGCAATCATCCGCATGGAGTTTAAATTTGACTGGTCGCCCAGGTGGTTGACATGCTCGGCCTTTAAATTACGGCCGAATAAAGGTCTTGTATTACTGCTACTATCATTAAAAAAATCAGGAACAGCAGTGGGCCCAGAACCGAGCCTTGTGGAACTCCAGATATCACAGGCACATCAGAGGCATATGGTTGAACATAACAAATTAGACCGATGTGTTTAAAAATTTGTTATTCAAGCCGAAACTTCTTCCTTCCCAATAACCTGCCCTATTTTTGCAATCAGCTTCTTGTGACTCGCAATCAAAAGCTGAAATAAAAAATATTGTCAATTTCAGAACGGTTAATAATGCAGAGAGTAACGTCATGAGCTACCTCTGTTAGTGGAGTGATGGTTGACAACAAACTCGAGAACCATACAGGTGAGTTGCTAGTAAATGTTTACGTTCTAGAAACCAGGTTACGTGTTTAAAAATTATGTGTTCTTATAAATTCATAAAGTGCAAGTGAACTTTATGAAACTCTAGTTAGGAACATTTATTCTGTGACCTGTCTGGTGTATCGGTATTATTTTGGCCTTTTTTTCTGTCATGCGGTAGATTAGCAGTTGATATCGACTTACGAGAAATCTGCCCCAGATATTTGCTGCACCACTCAGCTAAATTTTTAGGAATTGGTTTGGGATGACATCAGGGTCGTTCGTTTCTTAACGGTTAATGATGAGTAGAAGAGGGAGCATTCCGGCGTCCGTTACTATTAATAGATCAAGCACCGAGGTACAAGCCGGCGGTAGAGGGGCAAGTATACCGTTGTCTTTCGTGAAGACTAACTGAAAGAAAACGTTGTAACTATTGGCCATTGTAGTTTTCCCTTCAGCTCCCTAGATGTTTCCAGAATCTTTGTGGGCTTTTTAAAGGAACTTAGGAAAGCTCACCTTGTAGCAGAACTGCCTCGAATGTTCTTGTTTTTCATTGAATTCCATAACAACATACTCTAACTTGGAGGTTGTAGATGGTATCGGGTTAATTTTGTTAGCCTTAGGAAGCCATTTTACACGCCCCTTAGCATTGCTAACTTCACGTTGCTTCAATAATATGTTAGCGTACCCGAAGTAGAATTCAGTCCAATAAAGGGATATTCATCAAGAGGAGAAAAATTGTTTTTCCCTAATGTAAATCTAACCAACGAGTGATATGCCGCCGCTGTGGCTCATTGGTTAAGGCGCTCGGCTGCTGACCCGAAAGACGAGGGTTCGATCCCGGCAGCGGCGGTCGAATTTCAATGGAGGCGAAATGCAAGAGGCCCGTGTACTGTGCGGGGTCAGTGCACCGAAAAAACCGCAGGTGGCTAAAAATTCCAGAGTCCTTCACTGCGACGTCTATCATAGTCTGAGTCGTTTTGATACGTTGAACCCCCGTAAACTAAACCAAACCAACCAGCCATCTTTAGAACGTGTAGAGCTTAGAATTCCTGCACATTAATCTTCATTGTTAGTCGAACAAATGAAGACGAAGTGCAGGAATTCTAAGCACTCTTCGCTGCGCCTATTTGTGTTTTCTGTTCCGCACTCTACCACGTAATTAAAGCAGGGGATACCTTCTAGAAGAGTTAAACCGCCATCATATCATCTAAAGCAGTGTGTTATAAAATGTGAGGAATCCTGTTTCAAGCTTTATTCAATAACAATTTCCCTCTTAACGTAAGGAAATGTGAGAAGCATGCAAATGACTCGTGCATGACCACTCGTGTGGGTCGACACGCTATGTTCGGAGCTACAAAAAGTAATGTTGATCTTGGAGTGTCGTATAGGTCGCCCAACGAGAGCTGTGAACCGCCAAAGTGCGATTAACACGTCCGGCACAGCGTGTCGCATATCGCTGATGCAGCGGTGGAATCAGACAAGCGCACCTGACGAAACTCTGTATTTGAGCCCGGCGCACATACGAGCTTAAAGACATGGCTCATAGCAGAGCACAAGAGAAGCGACGTGTGATTGAACAACCTCGTTTTCGTTCTATTAATGTTTGACAGACACCCTTGACACCCGCAGTGGTGTCACCGATGTCGTACATTAATGGCAGTAATTTATTGAGGTGCTTTGTTTGTACTATATTTTCTAGAAAGAATTCCCCTAACTTCCAGCGAATTTCTAGAATCCTCTGAAAGGTCGCAAATATTTTCTTTTTCCTTCTGGCCCAATTTTAGACCAAGAAGTCTCCGGAAAAAGGGAAAATTCCCCGAACGAAGCAGTGCTGCTCCATGTCTAGATCTGTAAACTCTGTTCGAACCTGCTAAAGTTAGTCAAATTAGCTGTTATATTTTCAACGCAGAAAATATCTCTCTTACGAAGGATTTGTCGTCAATCTGGACTGCCAGATATATCTCATTTTGACATGTGTCGCACGATGCGTCACACCATTTAGCACGAAAAAGAACACAAGGGGTGGTCTGGTCAGTTGCTTTATTTTGTGAGCAAGTAAAAATAAGTTGCCAAAATGTTGTGCATGATAGGAAGGCTCCAGCTTTGTAGCCGTGGTGCTCTTCTGTGTTGAAAAAATTACAAATAGCAGCATTTTATATAAATATAAAAATATGAACTGCAGTAAAACGGAGCGTTGAGCTAATGTGTACATTGTTTGACTACAACACAGCGCAGCGAAAAAGGACCAAGACTTAAGCGCTTGTTCTTCCTGCTTCATCTCTTGTCAGGAGCTGTGTTTGTTGTAAAAAAATATTCTTTTAGTTGAATGTTCTTAAATATTGTGTACAGAATTTTATTTGGACTATTGGCTTACGTTTTTAAAGAATTGTATATTTTAATCCTTTAAACTTCCCTCATTAAGTTCAACAAAAAATAATTTAAGTTTATTTTTTTAAAGACTCCAAGGCGTTTGAAATTTCCGGAGCCCTTCACTACGGCGTCTTTAATAGCCTGAGTCGCTTTGGGATGTTACAACCCCATAAAGCCAAAACCTAACCAATTTCAGGTTATTTCAAATTTTATTTTAAAATTATGTTATTTTCATTAAAGGTGACGTGTTATGTTGTGCAAATGGCAAAACAGCCGTGGAGAACATTGCGGCGTTAGCCGTTTTTGCTGCATTTAATCGAAATGGTCTATCTGGTTAACAAGGCGAGCGGTGATCACTGTGAACGAGAACACGAATAATGATGTTATATGAGTCTACCATGGATTTCAGTTTTTACTAATCCGCGCATAAATTGGTTATTCCGGAGCGCTGTGCTTTGTTTACATATTATGTCGGTTGTGGTTAATTGCGGTAAAGATGTGACTAATTGGATCAAGCTTTCGTCAAAGTCTGGAAGCAAAGAAGAGCTTCGAGATGTACAGATTTTAAATTGGCCCCAGTCGCCTCACTGTGCAGATATATTCTGACTTGAACGGGTAGCGCTATTAAGGCAGATTCGTCGCCCCAGAGGGACGCGCCCTACAGTCCCTCCGATACAACCTTAAGTCGACAAATGAATATCTTTGGCTCGATTGTAAAGTAGGCCAAATTGACGTGGACCTATTCAGAGGGCTTTCGAGCTCTCGAATATCTAGAGAGCCAGTGCAGTGCACAGTATACGTTGCCAATGGGGCCAATCTCCCGCTCTACCCTTTTGGAAAAAAGGGAACGATGGGAATATTGGAAACCGACATCCAACATTTTGGTGGATACGGTAATGAAAAATGCGTTGGGAGAACTGGGCACATCGCATGGTGGGATTATTGTGCAGATTGGGATGATCGGGCATGGTGGGATGATCAGGCATGTTGGGATGATCGGGCATTTTGGGATGATTGGGCATGTTGGGATGATCGGACACTGTTGGGAACACCAGCATATTAAATAAATGATATGGGACAGTGAAAACGGTTGGTGTTGGCATGCTGGATGTTCGAAAGTTAAGCCTGTACATGTTGGTATTGATGGCAGCCACAAAAAAGTGAAGGGAATCTTGGAATGGTAGCATTACTTGATTATTTTTTTGCAATCTGAACGTTGTGTGTAGCTGGTATCTACTGCATATAAGTGTTTTAAAAAACCTGCCGAAATTGAGGTGCTCTTTATTCTGGGTTTGCAGAATATTTCTATTTGCTTCTTCCTTCTGGCCCCGCCGCGGTGGCTCAGTGGTTAGGGCGCTCGACTACTGATCCGAAGTTCCCGGGTTCGAACCCGACCGCAGGCGGCTGCGTTTTAATGGACGAAAAACGCTAAGGCGCCCGTGTGCTGTGCGATGTCAGTGCACGTTAAAGATCCCCAGGTGGTCGAAATTATTCCAGAGCCCTCCACTACGGCACCTCTTCTTCCTTTCTTCTTTCACTCCCTCCTTTATCCCTTCCTTTACGGCGCAGTTCAGGTGTCCAACGATATATGAGACAGATACTGCGCCATTTCCTTTCCCCCAAAAAACCAATAATTATCATTATTATTAATCTTCTTTGTGCGCTTTCTAAGGCGGCGTGCTTCCACGAAGAAGCTCCGCCAATACTTCCGCAAGCAGCGACTCTTCCGGATGCGCTTCCACATACCTGGAAAAGTAGTCTGAAGGAGAGATAACAAATATATACTTCTTCATTTGTCTCAAAACTCTGCTGAATACGTAACTGGTACAAATTATAGATTAGAGGAATAAAGCCACCAAATTTCACTTGATGTTTTGTTTGCTGTGATTACTATACGTAGATCATTGTACCATACTCGCTTATGAAAGCAACTTAATTTATAGTCAAGCCCATAAATAATGGCCGCAGTTACAACAAACACTTGCTTACTGTAAACAAGGGTGGTGCTCCCATCATTTGTGTAAGAGCAATGGCAGTGTGCCATTGCTACAATGAACGGCCGTGACGGCACCATTTGGTTATGCCGTACAATGTGCTAACTCCTCATTCCCGTCCGAAAAACTCGCATTTCCCGAGCTCAAAGAATGGAAAAATCATGTGGACAAACACACAAGCACATAGGAAATGAGCACGGGCAACAGAATGGCAAGGCACCTTCTAAATACATATATGACAAACTTTTCACCATTGTAAACACCACTAAGTAGGCTCGGATCACTGGCAGACGAAGCTCCAAAAACTAAACTACACAACTTCAGTCTTTCTTTGCTAACTGAAGGAAACCCTACGATCACCGTCATGCCTGCCATAGCTTCATTCCACGCCAAATGCTCCAGACATTGTGCTCGACCATCTCCAATTTGTAAAAAGATTTACGAAAACTTATCCTAACGTGCGAAATCAGAGCGTGAAATATTTTTGCCGAAAAACACATATTCGGGAGGCGAGTGTAGTTTAAATAATTACTAAAGTCATTTTCAAGAAATCGGGCACTGCTCAATAATTTAGAAAAAATTCAAATTTTTTAGCAACACTTCACAATCTTTTGTTGACATTTTCACAGATTCTGGCTTTCGATATAATTCCGAGCATGCACCTTTAGATCGCACAAGTATATTTTTTTAATTGAAAGAAAATGTGAAAATGTACCATTTGTGCCGTTTTTTCTTTACATATCAACTTGCTTTCGGAAATTCGGAAATAGCCATTTTACTTCTCTAGATGTCTAGTACTTATGACTAATGTTACAGGTGATGAAACTGCGTACATCGAAGCAAAAAATAGCGTATATCGAAGCAAAATATACTTTAGTTGCATTTTGAGCTAAATACGCTCATTAATTTCACCCTGAGGTGGTCCAAGCAAAAACTCAAAACATAGCTGGATGTGTAGAAACGTTTATTGCCTTTCATTTTCGAACTTTTTATCAAGGTAATTACTGTTTAAAGTGAGAAAACATTTTTTGAAGTTGAACTCCCATGCCGCAAGTTGCGTCTTAACGCCTCTTCACCGCAGGGCATGGCACTGCCGACACTGAGCCTCTTCAATTTACCGGATCAGGATACGGTTCGACCAACTGTAGTCGGTTGGCCGCCAGCTTTTGCTGCCTGCAAGGAATACATGGATAATCTCAAAAAAAGTGATCAGCTGACTGAACGTTCATCTAGCTAGAACAAGCAGGTGTAGTGTACAAATCTAGCTGCGCATCGTATCTGTAATGCTACAACTTTAACGCAGAGGACTGGGTCTTGAATTAAAGGCGTCACAATCCGGCATTGCGTGTCGGTGCCTCACGTACCGCGTGTGCATGCATATGATCTGCGTTGGGAAATTCTTTTTATCATTTTAATGAGACAAACGTGAGGAGATGCATGCGTACAGTTCTCAGATATTTTAAGCATTTGTGGCAGGAGGCCCGAACATCAAGGTATACGACAGTAGTCTATGACAGAGTCAGCACTCGCCTCGATCGCCTTCCATGTGTTAAAACTGTGTGGCCAAGCGTATGTCCGCAGAGATGCCTCGAGCAACGCGCTCGTGAGGGCATAAGGGACACATTTCTATCCGTCAAGCGTTTCTCAAACCATATTCGCCTTTCTATTGCCCAGAATGCCTTGAAGACCATGCGCTCTTGTATTCACCGTAGTCCAGTCGAAACATGCGCCTGCATCGCACAAAACATCGCGTGAAGAACCGCTGTCCTTCAAGTTCATAAACAAATAGCCCCGCGCGCTTCCCGCTACCACACCATCTCTGCGTCGTCTGCTAGTTGCCTGAGCGCTGCCAGTACAAAATCTTCCTTGCAAGTCTGGGTGTCCACTGGCAGCCTGAAACCAACCAGCTAGAGATAAACGAACGCATTCTGAGAAGTCACCGGAAGTGCTCGGAGCAGGCAGAGAAATTCTGGCGCCTGGCTCCGTGCTCTGGTAGCCCGCAGGCAGCTAGAGGCTCACTGTGGATAGGCAAAATGGAGAGTTCTAGCTCTTAAGTGAGGTTTGCAGTGCAAGCATGGAAATGTTCAGTACTCGACCAGGTATTTATTGGAAAAGATTTACTTACACTGCCAGGGTGGCATATGCCCCAGTCAGCTAGTTTGGTACGGTTATGTTGCAGTCAGTCATTCTGGTCAGTGTCATGACAGATGTAAGCACCACCATAAGTGTTAGTGAGACACCGATCTGGAAATGACCGGAGTGATCCAGTTTTGAAACAATCAGCGATGCAGCAGCACCACGTGGTATCTGACCCTTGTGGCCGACAGAGGCTCGCTCATGCCCGGTTGTTTCCGATGTGATGTTTTGGTTGTACAGCTCAGAACATTTATAGCGTAATCGCTTATAATGCGGCAGCGCATTGTATGCGGCCTTTTTTGAAAACCGCCTAGCTTCCCTTACAGTTAAATATATTGGCGTACCGTTTAATACGGAGCAGCGCGTAACAGAAGACAGCGTATTGTGCGGCTTCTTGAAAGCCTGCCGACCCGTTTACTGGAACGCAAGGCCTCCATTGTTTCAAAAGCATGTTTTCACTGGATGCTGAAGAAAAGTTTCTCTACTGACACTATGCAGGTGAGACGTGGTAGAAAAGGAATAAAAATGGAATAAAAGAGAACAACACAAGGAAGGAAATAATAATACTGTAAGCACTGTGAGTGACCTTCATCTTCATCTCAGCGTAATCATCATCGGTCATCGGGTCGTGCGAAGAAGACGAAGTGTTGCTAAGCTGTGACTAGTCGGTAGCTGCTGCTTCGGCCTACCTGAAGTAAAAAGGTGAATTTGCTGGTGCGTTCTTCTGCCTCACAAGTGGTGGAGGTGACTCCTGATCCCAGCGTCCTCAACGCGGCACCCCCTGGAGCTCCGTTCCGGTCGTGTTCTTGGCGGCACATCAACCGCCATGGCGCAGTCACATCCCCCTGCTCTCACCGTTCCGGCGCCTGTAGCTACCGATGGGCATCCCACGGCTGCCCATGCCACCTCTGCACCACTGACGTCCCAAGGTGCACTTGCTCAGCACCATTTGACCCACCCAACTTGGTCAGTTACCTCACGTCAGCGCGACCCTCCGGTTTTCGCCGGTCTCCGCGGTGACGACGTCGAAGACTGGCTACAGCAGTACGATCGGGTGAGCGCTTTTAACGGTTGGGACGCTTCTATGAAGCTACTCAACGTCTCATTCTACCTGAGTGACGTGGCTAAGACGTGGTTCCTCAACCATGAGGACGCCATTCCTGACTGGCCTCAATTCACGACACAGATCCGCCAGATATTTGGAACTGTTGGTGCTGGTCCGACCTCTTTTCAAAAGAAGCTAGAGACCCGTGTGCAGCTTCCAGGAGAGACATACACATCATACATTGAGGACGTACTCGCCCTTTGCCGGCGAGTTAACAATGGCATGGTCGAGGCTGAACGTGTCGGACATATTTTAAAAGGAATTGGCTCTTTTGCCTACGCAGCTCTAGCTGCCCAAAATCCCGTCACGGTGGCAGACATTCGTGCCACTTGCCAGCGACTTGACTATCTACAGTCGCGCCGCCTCAACAACACCTGGGATCCGAGCCAAATTCCCGAAACTGATCTGCGCACCATCATACGATCTATAATACGGGAAGAGCTCCACAATGATATTTCGTCGGTTCCTGCCTTCTCACGCCCACCTGCTCAATCTACTGGGTTGCGTGGCATTATCAAGGAGGAGCTTACTTCACTCAATCGTCCCATGGCTACAGAACCACCAGCCCCTCCCTACGTTCCGACGTATGCTGAAGTCACTGCGGCTCCTCCTCCTTGTCCTCCTGTCCATCACGCGCCCGTCCCACCCAGCCTCGCCGCCCTGTCCCCGCGACCACCGGTGTATGGTAATTGGCGGCCTCTCCCACCTCGTCCAGTATGTTTCTACTGCGGAATCCGCGGCCATGTAACACGCGTTTGTCGCCGACGACTGCGAGATGAGCGTGCGAGCTATGGGTACGTTCGACGTGACGACGCCTACCAGCTTCCTCCTCGCCAGTACTACACCGATAATGACCTCCGTCCCTCTTCCTCCCCGTCGACTTCTCCTGACCGGTCTAGGACAGCACGGCCATCGCGTCGTCGCTCCCCGTCACCCTTTCGCCGGACTTCGTCGCCCCTTCGCCCTCCATCTTCAGCTTCTGCCCGCCAAACGGAAAACTAACCTGTGCAGTTTCCGGAGGTAAAACTGCACCGCCTGTCGTCGCTCCAATTCCTCCTCTGCTCCCATCAAACATGTTGACTGTATTCCTTGAGGGACATGAACTGGAAGCTTTAATTGATACCGGCGCCGCTATTTCTATTATGAAACTTGACTTGTGTTTAAAACTGCGAAAAGTGCGCACACCTTATACCGGTCCTCCTTTACGTGCTGCAAATGGACAGAATATTAACCCTTGTGGAGCGTGTACAGCCCGAGTCACCATTGATGGCATCTTGCACTTCATTGAGTTTGCTGTCCTATCCTCCTGTGTCCATCAACTCATCTTCGGCTGGGATTTCCTCCAAAACGCCTCAGCAGTCATTACGTGTTCCCCTCCCACTATTGAAGTCACTGAATGCAACATTCTTGCCGATAGAGAACCACTTTCTTCCCGTGTAGTTATGCTTGCCGATCACGTCCTCTATCCGGGCAACGAAGATATTCTATCTGTGACTTCTGACGCCGTCACCGATGGCGACGTCCTGATTACACCCAGCCCTCGTCTCCTGTCAAGAGGTATTATCATCATCGTGTCCCTTCTTCGCTTCTCCAGCGGTTCTTCTCTTCTCGCCGCATTCAACACCACATCAGAGCCCATTCTTCTGCGACGCGACTCTACTGTTGCATCAATTGCTTCCGCCCAGCCTGTCACACTTCTTCCCATTTCCACCTCCGATCGCTCTGATTCATCCCCTGCCTCGCTCAGTGCAGCACTTCGCCACACGATCAGCACCGACCTGACAACAGACCAGACAGACGCATTGCTCGCTGTATTGAACAAGCACGCAGACTCGTTCGACGTCAATTCCGGCACACTGGGTCAAACCGCTGCAGCAACGCATCGCATACTCACCGACGGATCAAGCATAGTTAGACGCCGGCCTTATCGTGTTTCTCCAACCGAGCGCAAAGTTATTCAGGAAAATGTTGCTGACATGCTTGCACGCAACATCATACGCCCATCGTCTAGTTCCTGGTCATCGCCTGTTGTGCTAGTGCAAAAAAAAGACGGTTCGGTTCGTTTTTGTGTAGATTACCGTGCTCTAAACAGAATAACTCGTAAGGATGTGTATCCCCTCCCTCGAATTGACGACGCCCTCGATTGTTTGCAAGGTGCCCAATTTTTCTCCAGCCTTGACTTAAGATCAGGCTACTGGCAGATCCCCATGAATGAAGATGATAAAGAGAAGACCGCCTTTGCAACACCGGACGGTTTATACGAATTCAATGTAATGCCTTTTGGACTCTGCAACGCTCCTGCTACATTCGAGCGTATGATTGACACAGTTCTCCGCGGCCTCAAATGGAAAACATGTCTCTGTTACTTAGATGACATCGTCATTTTTTCTTCGTCATTTCCTGATCACCTTACTCGTCTCGATGAAGTTTTGACAGCACTTTCCGGCGCTGGCCTACAGCTAAACACGAAGAAATGCCGTTTTGCATCAAAATCCATTAAAGTTCTTGGCCATCTCGTAAGCAGCGAAGGAATTAAGCCTGACCCTGAAAAAATCGCTGCTGCGCTGCACTTTCCCCGTCCAACTCGGGTCAAAGATCTCCGCAGTTTCCTCGGCTTGGCATCATACTTCCGCAGATTCATCCGCAATTTCGCCTCTATTGCCTCACCTTTACATGCGCTTCTTCACAACGACACGCCTTTCATCTGGTCTCCTGCTTGCGAAGAAGCATTTGAAACTCTGAAGCGTGCTCTGACTTCAGGTCCCGTCCTCTGCCATTTTGATGATAAAGCACCGACAATTTTGCACACCGACGCCAGTAGCCATGGCATTGGCGCTGTCCTTCTGCAACGCCAAAACACCTCTACAGAAAATGTTGTTGCCTATGCGAGCCGAACTCTGACTTCTGCGGAACAAAACTACACTATTACCGAACAAGAATGTCTCGCCGTCGTCTGGGCTGTTCAGAAGTTTCGTCCTTACCTGTACGGCCGTCACTTCACAGTCGTCACTGACCACCACGCCCTATGCTGGTTATCCACTTTGAAAAATCTGTCCGGTCGTCTCGGGCGGTGGATCCTCCGCCTTCAAGAGTACGACTTTACTGTCACTTACAAATCGGGCAAGAGGCACAAGGACGCCGACGCTCTCTCTCGTTGCCCTATTGCTTTGCCGTCGCAACCCATGTCCTCGCATTCCTCTCCTGTCCCAACGGAGTCAAGCCATTTAAACCCTACAGTTATGCAGTCTTTGAGCGCCGCCTCTATTGCTCCCATGCCAGATATACACTGCAATCTTGCTCACCACCAGAGTGCTGACCCTTATTGTCAAAAGCTGATTGATAGTCTCAGCGGTGTTCTTAGACCTCCAAATGCCCGTCTCCGTCGTCGGCTCAAAAATTTCAAGTTACAGGATGGCACATTATTTTGGCACAACTACAGCCCACTGGGCCACACATGGGTTCCCGTAATTCCTTCTTCCCTGCGTCCTCAAGTTCTACAAGCCTTCCACGACGACCCCACCGCAGGTCACCTTGGGTACCACAAAACCTATGACCGCATCAAACGTCGTTTCTTCTGGCCTGGCCTTTCAACCTCAGTATTAAAATACGTAGCGTCTTGCATCCCTTGTCAACGACGCAAGCGGTCTACGTCGCCTCCTGCCGGTCTCTTGCAACCTCTCCCATGTCCTTCCACACCTTTCGAAGTCGTCGGAATCGACTTGTATGGACCCCTGCCCTTGACTCCAGCTGGCAACCGCTGGGTCGTTACTGCCGTTGACCACCTCACCCGATACGCTGAAACCGCAGCACTTCCTTCCGGCTCCGCTTCCGAAATCGCCAACTTCTTCCTCCACACCATACTTCTTCGCCACGGCGCCCCTCGCCTCCTCCTTAGCGATCGTGGCAAGTCGTTCCTCTCCACCGTCCTCGCCGCAGTGCTTCATGCTTCAGGCACGGTGCATAAAACTACATCTCCTTACCACCCTCAGACCAATGGCCTCACAGAACGCTTTCATCGCACCCTTTCTGATATGCTATCCACCTACATTCACCCTCAGCACAACAACTGGGACTCTTTACTCCCCTTTGTAACCTTCGCCTACAACACTGCCGTTCAACGAACCACCACCTACTCTCCGTTTTTTCTTGTTTATGCCCGCCATCCTACCTTCTCCCTCGAAGCATCTTTCTTCACAGCTTCTACTCCTTCTGCCGCGCCTTCCCACGAACAGTTCGTGTCTCGTATCGCCCACTGTCGTGATCGTGCCCGCCTTCAAACTGAAGCCACTCAAGCTTCCAGGAAAAGCACGTATGATGCGACTCATCGCTCAGTGTCTTTCCGCCCTGGAGACGAAGTGCTACTCTGGACACCTACTCGCATCCCCGGCCTGTGTGAAAAGTTTCTGAGCCGTTTTATTGGCCCGTACACGGTTCTGGAACAAACTTCCCCTGTAAACTATCTCATCACACCTGCATCGCCTGTTCGCGATCGTCGGTGTCGCGGCACCGAGATTGTGCACGTGTCGCGCTTGAAACCCTTTAACCGCCGACCTTAAGATTTAATTTGCGACCAGGATGGTCGCTTTCGTTCGGGAGGGGGAATGTTGTAAGCACTGTGAGTGACCTTCATCTTCATCTCAGCGTAATCATCATCGGTCATCGGGTCGTGCGAAGAAGACGAAGTGTTGCTAAGCTGTGACTAGTCGGTAGCTGCTGCTTCGGCCTACCTGAAGTAAAAAGGTGAATTTGCTGGTGCGTTCTTCTGCCTCACAATACTTTTGATTCTTACACCAGAAAGACTCACTATGTTCAACTTTTAAATATTACTGCAGTCTTCCAGTAACATTAACCATGACACATTTGCTTAACTGTCAACGCCATAACTTTTTCGGGCGTAGCTGGCACTTTGGAGCTAACCCCCACCATTGTCCTGTAGGATTGCCCAGTAAGGCTGCATGCGGCTGCCTCCTCCGCGGACCAGAGATGCCTAGCTATTTCCAAGCACACTTGCTTTCCGAAGTGTTCCTTATCATCCATGCCCACTTGTCCGCAGGAATTTCGAAGCTGGGCATTGCCTGCACAACACATGCAACAAAACATTCTTGCTTCCAAATTTTCTCAAACAGTACCTCAAAATCAGGTTTGAGGAAAAAACTTGGTGTTCACATTATGGCAGGAAGTGTGTCTTCAGTCCCAAGCTTAGCAAACTTTACTGAAAAAATCATTTTTCTGATGGCAAAAGGAACTGCATCATGTTGTGTGTTAATCAACTTTGATAGGCACATCCATGTGTATTCATATGTTCCCAGAACTTAAGGCCGCCGAACTACTTTAAATAATCATTTCCTTTGATGATGAGCAACATGATTGCTTGCAGATCGCTCGCACTTCTGTGGTTTCGAAATTAAAATGCATAGCTGCATAGCAATATCATATGATCTCATGTAGGTGAAGATCCCGTGTATGGGACGCGTCCCGTTTTAGACTAGATAGTTAAGGAAGAAATACAGTTTTAGGTTTTTTTCAATTGTGCATAGGCCACGCCTTCAAAATTTACGCAGGAATTAAAAAATAAAACGCCGTCCTAACACGTTTTTGTACGGCACCTTAAATAGAAATGCACCACAAGCAATGAATATGCATCCGTTATTGGAAAATGCAATGCATTATTATTCACTTATGTATAGGAGGTATAATACCAACCGTTAGGATCACCAGTGAATGGGCTGTCTGGAAATAGCTTGGGGATGGCACAGATGGAACTCCGCCAGGGCTCTGAGGCGCACCACCTACATGTTTTTCTGAAAAAATTCGAAATGAAGAATATGACCATGCAGTATTCACGCTTCTAAAGACTGCATGAACATTACAATAAATTTTGCCTCAGGGAGGGGGGTTGCACGCAAAAGCCGTATTGCATATTTGACAATCACTCATGCCACTTCTCCACTTGGCATATTGTTAATACTTGCTTAATATAGAAGAAAATAGCCTGCTCCAAGCTGCGTGATCAAGTATGAACACAAAGCACAATGTAACACATTCTGTTACTGACTGGGTAGTAACAGCCAAGTAAGAAAATGTTGGTTCAAACAAAAGCCATAACATGCAAGTATTGCAGTAAAGCCTCAATAAATTCACACCCGCTAAATTCAGAAAGCTACCGTGGTCCTGGCTAACATCCATGTTAGGTTCCGCGCCAGATGCTTGATTCAGGCACTGGCCAGCTGAGCTACACAAGCCCAGCTGCACATTTTTTCGTACGCAGATTAGCTTTTTCCACTTACGGCGCCCTCTAGGTCGAGCATGTAAACTCGTCTGTTCCCCAGCAAAACTGGTTGAAAACAATTGCAGGCAGGTGACACAGGCATGATCCACCTCCACAAGATGCCAACTGCATATGCAAAGTGGCAGATATACACAGCCCATCGCTTGCGCCCGTCGCTACAAGATCTGTGCATGAACCAAGCAAGCACAGTTCGTCCTCAGACAGTGAAGCCAGGAGAAGGCAGAGGTGGAATGGTGCACATGCACAAGGCAGCAGTTTGGAAAGTGCAAATTTAGTCGTCGCTGGTCTTTGTTTGCTTCTTCGAGAGCGTCGTGCTCCTGCTCTGGTGCCAATATGTGCACATGAAAACCGACCTGGTCACGGCTTATTCACTGTGCTGTAGAGGCTTCTTCACATATGACACCAGGGATTGTGGAGACTTCGAGAAGCTCTGCTTCCAGTCAACCAGCCCGATATCCTGATACAAAATTTATTCCGAAGTATTTCTTGTCTTAAAAGCAAACTAACAAGCAATAGTTCAATAATAAATAAATTTCCTATCAAGGAGGCTGCTCGTGCAAGTTTTTATTGGGAGAGCCGTTTGATAATTTGACCTTCAGATATTTTGGATGTTTTTCCATTCTGATGAAGTCCTAAATTGTGAGCTTTTATTGTAGTGAGTTTGCACAGTGAAATACACAATGCAGCTAATTCCAGCCGATCCACGGAGTGTTGGCCAGGCATTAGTAGTGTAATGCTGTAGTCAATAACGAAAGTCGGTGCAACTAGAAGGCAAATGCAGCTATGAAGCGACAGCAATGATTTTGAAAAGTAAATTAAAAGGTTGACTAGAGACAAGCTTGGTCTAAGCAAAACGATTTTTACAACTGAAAGAACTGGGCCACCACACAGATAGTTTTTGGGTCAGCCAATTTAAATTCGAGTCCAATTCATTTTTGAACAAGTCTATTTATACATGCGAAAATGCTACAAAAAATCTACAGCAAACTTGATCATGTAACAGCAAGAAACAAATGGAAGACTAATTGCATTCCAATGCAATGAAGCAACACACTTGTGTTATAAACTGTGTAACGTCTTAAAGGAGAATGGCATCCGCCGAGCACGCATAATTAAGCCTATTGCAGCCGTCGAGTAATTCAGTTCTTAGTGGGCGTGAGTCAGCCTCTTATACAGTTATTTTGGAAGCCTTTTAATTGTCTTCCTAACAGCTGGAGTGTCGTCACCGCAACGTGATACTTTGCATCAAGCTTTGAAGATTGAAAAAAATTATATAAAATTTATTATGTAAATGAGCATTAAATAAATAAATAAAATAAGCTCGAACTCTGCCCTCCCACTAAAAAAAAGAGTTCCGGAGTCCCTGGCTATATTAATTGTCTCGAGCATAGCCCAAACCTTCACCCGCTGCCATTACGGCCCAGACGCGACAGCGGTGTGCCAGAGAACACTGCGAAACTATAATTATAGAGCTCCTCGATCACCTCGATCGAGGGCGCGGTTGTGCTACCCAGTTCCGTCTTCTAGCGCACAGTAGCAGTTTATTTTTGACAGCCTCTTCCTCCTCGTACCTTGCACACTTCTGATTTCTTAACATAAATTCTTTCATTGCATTAATTTACCTATTAGGCAATCTATATTCCCCCTCTGCTGGTCTTAAGTCGCTGATTTCAGGTCAGTGGCAATATAGTACTTGTGATATCTACCACGCACCGTGCAAGAAAATACTTTTTTGCAGCAATTACAGACTTTTCAAGCACTTGCTGCATTTAGGGGAGTTCTAAAAGAAGTGTTTATTTTATCGTAGATAACACTGAAGTTGCTGTTTACAGCGCAGAGAACAGGGAAGGGCCCAGCGTTATTTATGATCAAGAGCCGTGCAACAGGAGATTTTATATTTTGAAACCGAAACTGAAAATGTTCTAGCGTCTTCTGACGGCTAGGCCCAGACTTTTTAGGTGCTTCCTATTTGTCGTAAGCCACACAAAACTTTCTGCTTAAAGCACTAAGTAAAAAGCGCAAAGCACAATCAGGCACCGCGCGACACAATAGCTTCCAGCTTTGAAACCGAAACCGAAGGCGATTTGTCACATAGCGACTACTTTGTGTAATGTAGTGGCGATCAAAAATCGCAGAACACTTCAGACATTTAGGTAACAGCGGTACCATAAAGCTCATACATGATAGAGCCCATAGAGTCACACTAAGGCACCCTATTCACACTCCATGGGCAGTCACAGGTGCAAGACCGATTTGACGGGCTAGTTGGTTCTGCAGTTGGTTCTGCTTATGTTGGACCAACGCTCTGTGGCACGGCTTGACACGGACCTCATAACTATTTCCCCTTCAAAGTAGTATTTGTAACTTTTCAACTATATATATTTCATGGTGTGTAGAGCCCCGCGTCATCTGCTACTACATGCGGTCAATCAGCAGTCAACTGGATTGCCGGATGCGCTGCACGAGGAGGCTGCGACATGGAGCGGTATAGAGATCGCGGCCGGAGACGCAAGTTCTGCCGCAGGAAATAAACAGACGAAATAGAACGAATAAAACGTATTCATTATTCTGGTTTGTAACGAAGAGGTCATCATCATCATCGTATGCAGCGCCCAGTGCGGTGCGCGTCGCCAAGCCAATCCAAGTCTGCGGTCGTTTGCGTCCAACGTTTGCGTCATCATTCGTGTCGGTGTGTGTGTGGTTGTTACAGTTATTAGATTGTGTGTTTTGCAGCCACATGTGACACTTTCACTATGGGTTCGTCAGCTGCGGCGAGCTATGCGTACGTGAAATACTTCGACCGACGGCGCAAAAGCTATCGTACACGTCTCTATGTCGTCCTTGTTTCCTTTGATGCCTCACCGACTGGCGTTAGCGATCTGGCGAAAAACAGAAAAAAGGGCGTCTACTGGAGTGGCGGAAAAGACGAGAAGGCATTCTATTCCGCCTAAGTAATGGAGCTTGGAGGTGAGTTTTGCAGTTACTTCGCTACGTGGTCAGATTTTAGAAGTGCCAAACGTGTGATGCGTGTACAGTCAAGCCTAACGATTTTAGCAAAGCTTGGTGGCGTTTTACATAAAGTCGATGCACATGCTTTTTTAGTGTTGCGAGCACTTGCAGAACGCTTACGATACCACTTCCTCTGTGCTTGCGATCCGAGCACACAGCAGCCCAGCGCACGCTTCCCAAAGAAGGGAAAAACTGCGTGGTCGCGTTGTAGCAGGTCTAGACGTAAGCGTCACTCTGAGCGAAATATTTCGTGATTTTTTTCATGAATTCAAGTAATTGCATGAGGCAGAGAAAAATCGGCTGTGTTCAGATCTGCTAATTTTTCGCATCATGATTTTTGGAAAGCAATGAACGCGACGCACTAACTGATCCGTTTCCGTAGCTTGCCCTGTGTTTGCTGTCGCCTTCATTATTTTATCTCTCATTTCTTGTGTTCCAGTAACAAAAGCGGTCCTTAACCAGAGGATGTCGAAGAGAAAAATCACTGCAATGGACATTGAAATGTCTGAGCCAGCAACAACAGTTGCACAGATACACGTATGTACTGAGCAAAGTTTTACTGCGGATGTCTCTGCTACTGCCACTCGCAAGCTTACCAGTCGCAATATGTACATTACATAGCAGCATACTTCAGAGCCAGACAGGCGTGTCTGTCTGTGTGTCTAAATTATTTATGGTTGCGGGAAGCAGCCAGGCTCCCTTCAGCAAAAGAGAGCTTTGTAGCGGATCTTTGAATTGTAGTATAGAGATATTGCTTAAATGCTACCATTGTAAAAGATTGCGTAGGACACTAGAGAACCGCATGTGGAATGGAAGCATTGTTCTGTTTTTATTCTCTCATGTATTGTGTGCTTCATGTCAGGTCAAAGTTTCATTTTTCGTATTGCCTCCTCGCATTGTTGTCTAAAATATTTATTGTTTGGGGGAGCAGCCAGGCTGCCTTCAGCAACAGAGAGCTTTATAGTGAGCCCACCGATACGTCGTTGCGGGACAGCGCACTTCTCTCATTGCAGCACGTTGTCTTAGCTTCGGCTTGCAACTCGGTGGCCTGTTTTCTCAGTGCCATGATGCTGGTTAAATATATGTATTGCTGGAAATTTTTAAGTCCTGCTATTCTTCGGTTTTGCGGCTTACCAAAGCGAATCGGGCCACGTGAGACACTGATAGGGCCTCTGATAGACCCCGTACCGCCGAAAACGCGCGGAAGCCGTTGAAGCGTGGGCTTTACTTTCAAGCCGCCAACTTTAAACGCAAGCGCACTTGAGTACCCATTCGTTTTTGTGGCAAAAAAAAATAACCTTGCCTTTGCAACCGTGGGAGACCTCGACGCCGTCTTCTGCAGCGTGCAACCGCGCCGTTAAAGGAATCACAGTCTGTTGACCCCAAAGCCCGGGCGAGCCTCCGATGGGCGCGACGCACTGACCTTGTCCTGGCCCCTCGCGACTCCCCGCACTGGGGTTATGATATTTAATTTGGGACGGCTGCTCATGGCGGAAGGGGGAAACGACCCGCCGGCGCCTAACTGAACCGTGCTCCATCAAAATCATTGCACGCTCTGTGGGGCTGAGGTCGCTGAAATGCAGGCCGGAGTTTTTGCGAGAACTTTGTCATCCGGCTCGGGAACGGGATCCATCGTAACGCCGGCAAGACGCCGGTGCAAACGTAAACGAAGGAATGGTAGCGACCCCCGATAGATGCCTTCAACATGTGGCGGCGGTAGGTTTCATTTTGGCTGCTGCTAGACCGCACCGCTAGCCGCGAGACATCAAGGAGTCTGCGTTTACGTCATGTTTCACGTCACTGCGTCCTTTAACGTCATAAGAGTTCCCGAGTTTGAATCGGAGTGGCGGGAAAAACTTTTTCAACTTCAAATCCAAATATCTTTGAAATAAATGCATATTTCGCTCTCGGACAAGCGGCAGCAAAGCCATGAAATGTTGAACTATCAGATTTTGCTTACAAAAGAAATTTGATTGAGTTATCCTCACTGTCCCTTTAATGTACCATGTACAGTCTTGGTCAAAAGTGTTAAGGCTACAGCATTCAGCTGCAGTGAAATCAATGTTCCTAGAATAACTCATGTAGCGGATCATTCAAAACTGTAGTGAAGCAGGAAGCTTCTGTATCGCAAGAAGAAACCTGCTAGCATTTCAAGGTCACTTGGTCTTTAATATTGCTGTAATGGCTCTGTTATGCGGCTGAACCGAAAAGCCTTTGGCCTTAAGACTTCCCCGACACTGTACATTACTCTTGTTGCAAATGCGAACACTTTGCACACTTTTCAGGCTTCCACTAGCATGGGTCCTGCTGCACCATGGAATCCAGGTGTTCTTGCTGAGGTCAACGGCCAGATACGATGGCTTCTCATATTTAGAACTAGTTTGTAAGCTTGAAATGCTTTTAGCTCTCGTTCTTGGTAACTGCAGGCAAGCAATCTAGAAACTGTGGAAACGTATAGGGGAGAGGATCAGTGAACACCTCTCGGACACGTGAAATTTTCCATCCAAATGGCATGGAGCAGAAAAAAATTGCCTTCACAGGAGCCCCAGGTACAATTTGAACCTGTGACAGCTCAGGGCACCTTTGCTTAATGAACTCTTAGATCACTAGACCATGACCACAACCTTTCACCTTTCATGTTCTAATTAGCACAGCCTCTTGTGCTAAGATTTACTTGCTGTTTTAAATATTCACAATCTTTCATCTGTTAGTTCTGTGCTTCCGAATATTTGGCAGCATTACTGTTGCCAGGGTGCAGTGGAGCCTGAAGTAGAGATAAAAAGGCTCATCTATGTTGTCAAAGGCAGCCTGATATGATTGCACACAAACGTGTCCTGGTGGCCCATCGCGCTACTCACTCCAAAGAAGAGAGCGATGTGTCATGTTTTATCATTAGTAGAGTTTGCAAGGAAAACTGCCATTGTCGTAATGTTACATATAGGAGTCCTGAGGAATAGGATTTTAGCAGTTTTAATTTGGCAAATAATAACTCTCTCCCCAATCTGTTATAGGGATGTATACAAAGCATATGTACAGCTGCTTTATTGCAGGTCCACCTCGGGAGCGGAAATTGCCAGTACAGAGCGGTGGCGCTGGCTTCTTTCCCGAGGTCGAGACTTAATGTTTTGCAAGGACGGCACAAAACTTTTGTGGGATTCCCCACAAAAGTGACGCTCCTTCCTGGTGATGCTTCTTCCCCGAAGAGCCTTAGGGGAAAGAGCGTTCAGGGAAGGAGCATCACCGGCTAAGTATGCCGGCATTTCCTTAAGGCTGGTGCCATGCAGAAGCCTCGGATGAGCTCAGAAAAACTAGCAGCTGTGGGCAGTAAGCCTCTTTTATTTAGGTACATCTCCTGACTGACAAAGGCATTTGTTTATTCAAGTGTGCATGATTTAAATACCTTTATTTTACAGCACCTGCATGTCTTTAATTTTGTCATGATTAATACTCTTTCAGGTGCATTTGATGCATACATCAAAGCTGCACGAGCTGCCGAGGATGAGAAAATGCGCAGAGCAG